>JADRCD010190305.1:4867-27473 GCA_019843815.1 Montemys delectorum
GTGTGTGTGTGTGTGTGTGTGTGTGTGTGTGTGTGTGTGTGTGTGTGTCCTGGGCAGGCGGCATTGCCGATTGCTGGAGGGTGTGCCCTGGATGCAGCCTGTGCATTCGTAGGGGTTTACCACAGGGCCATTGGCAAGCCAACACTGCTGAGTTCAGACACCTGCCTGGCTGACATCCTGCTCTGTCTGGTGTGTCCAGGCATGTGAGAGGCATCCTGGTACTGGTTAGTCTCTTTCTCTAGAAGCTTACCGCGATTTAACTTTATGATTTCCATGTTTCTTTTTGACATCATCATTCTGAGTAATATATTCCATACAAAAATAGTTGTATAGCAATACATACATCCTGAACTGATGACCAGAGGCAAGCTTGTAACCAGTCTGTCTTTTTAGTAACAACCTTTCAGTTGTTACTCTGGAGATCACAACCTTAACCCTTTCAGCAGGTACTAAGAGGATAATATTATTATTGCATTATTAACTGCAGTTGGCATGAAGTTTTCTATAGAACACACAGGAAGACTCTGGCAGCACCACTTAGGGGATTCTGGGTAGGACCCTTAATCTGTCTTCTCTGTACAGAAAAAGTTGATTCCTGACAACCATGGTGTAAGTTCTGTGAGGACACAGCACCATATTCACCTGCATTTTCATGTGCGCAGACACATTTTATAGTTGTTGAAAGATAATTAAGACTTAGTGCTCTGGGACCAAGAAAAAAAAAAAGCCATTAACGAGTAAAATTAAAAACCCAGAGCTCTTGGCAGTACATTTCATGTGTTTAGGGCCAATCTGTGCAATTTTGTGTTGCTGCTAAAACATCTGTGATAATCGTGAGAGTTCGCCAGTTACATTGTGTCCATTTTTAAAAAAGATTTTGACTCATAAAATTAACTTAAAACACTCTCCCTTCCCCTGTAATAGCTACTAAATTGCAATTCAGAGAAATCTCTTTGGAAAACCATTGCCGTGTACATATTTATTTCGTCATTATGTGCTGAGCTTGATAGTGGCTTGTTCAGTTCATGCCCAGTGTCCTTTGCCTGGAATAATGCTTTATTTAGAAGCTCTTACTCTAATGAGACCATCTGTTTGGTACCGTTATCAGTCATTTACTTGTTTAGAGCTATAAAACACAGTCAATCAACCTGCTTTAAAACCTGGAGAACCATTTCAGTTGACTTCTAATTTCCTATTCTTCGAAAAGTAAATGTCTGTGGCTTCCTTTGCTATATATTTATGCAGAGATCCAACGCTTTAAGCAGAGTCGTTTTATGTGGCTGTTACTATTCAGCATCTTATTTCTCTTGTATGTGACCTTTGCTTGTTTCCTATTTTAAAGGATATATTAGTCTGCTTTTAAAAATTACTTTTACTTATAGCTGATACTCGGTTATAGCTATATAGAAGGGATTAATATTTGAGAGGAGTTATTATCTCTATTGTTGCGGTTATTCGTTATTAGGGCTCACACCCAAGGCCTTGAGCTTGCAGAGCATGCTTTTTGCCACAAGTCGTATCGTAGGCCAGTTATTGGTATTTTTTTTAAAAGAGCAGTCTCCTACACAAACCTAATCCAGAAACCTTTTGGTAATTTCCTTAGGAAGCAAGTCGTAAGAGAAGCCTGTGGTTTGGGCCCTTTCTCTGGAGGAGTGAGCAGCCAGAAATGGAGCCTTGTGACTGACTTAGTTATATAGTTAAGCATGCAGATTTTGATCTTCTTTTTTCTTCCAGGGAATTCACAATGGCAGAGATTGAGCACTTTGTAGATCCCACTGAGAAAGACCATCCCAAGTTCCAGAGCGTGGCCGACCTCTGCCTTTATTTGTACTCAGCAAAAGCCCAGGTCACTGGACAGTCTGCTCGGAAGATGCGTCTGGGAGATGCTGTTGAACAGGTAAGATTCTGAGGGGGACTGATTTAAATGATACCTAGTCGGCAGTGGCAGGACTTGGCAACTTGGTGGTGCACTGAGTGATGAAATATTTGACCCTGGCAATATTTTTGCATATTTATTTTGCAGCAGTGTAGGTCAAACAAGTGCATGAACTGCATTCTCAGCCCTGACAGCTTTTGTCTTTTGTGGTACTGACGAGCGAGCCTAGGTCCTTGATGAGCAAGGGACTTAGCTACAGTCCCAGTCCCCATACAGTATTTGTTTTATATAGAATTTACTCTATATTGTATTAGTATCAGGAGAGGACATTATCTGAACCACCAATTCTGGGCCAGGATCTAACATTGAAACATTTCACATATGGACCTAGGAGGGCTCAGCAGGCTCACTGACTCCAGGACCCACATAGTGGAAGGAGAGGACCAACTTCTGCAAGTTGTCCTCTGCCCACACACATACATTTAAAATCAGAATCATTGTTGAACAGAGTACTTAAAAATTGGTCTTAGTTTGAATTGTCCTGTATCTTACTGATTCTACTTTAACAATTTGCATGACTTTGGAAGAGACAGAATTTTACTACAAGCCCCTTAGTTTGCCCACAGCATGGGCTCACAAGCCTTGTATATTTCTGAGTTCCTTTAAATATCTGCCTAGAGACATGAGTGAGTGAATATTCTCATTAGCTGCTTCCTAGTAGCGAGTGACTTGTCTGAGAAGCACTTAGCCTTCTAACTTTAGATGTACTTAAGAAGAGGTACCACCCGCTTTGCAGAAATAATCTGCTGTGCCAAATATCATGAGCAAAGCAACTTGGGAGGAAAGGGATTATTTTAGACACTTATTTATAGGCTATAGTCCTTCACTGAGGGAAGCTAGGATAGGAACTTGAAGCAGAAGCCAACAGAGAAATGCTACTTACTGGCTTGCCTCTCTTGGGTTGCTAAGCTACCATTCTTACACACCTCAGGTCTACCTCCCAGGGATGACATCACCTGTACTGGACTGGGCCCTCCAATATGAATTAGCAGTCTACAGAGGTCTCTGTCCACGGCCAGCAGAGTAACTGTCCTCAGGAGATAAGAAGCTAGTTTAGTGTGACTCAGTAGCCAGTATTGGTTCAAACTTTGAGAGTCTGACCCATAAGGCATATTTAAGTACACCACAGTTTGAAAAAAAAAGTTTCCTGGTAAGTAATTCAATCCTATGTGCACAACAAGGCTTAAGACATGACTCCATGAAACTCTTTATGAAGTACAATAACATTTTCCATAAAGATTAACTGAGAAAACAGTCTCAAGAAAAAGGTGTGGGACAGGATAGTGTCATAGATTGACTGAGACAAAGAAGCCCAAGATAAAGAGTCCCGGGGAAGCCACACAGATAGCTCAAAGGTCACCTGGCTATTAACCAAGTCTGTTCCCAGCTTTCTCTCTGTTCAGTCTCCTGGGTAGAAAGCAGGTTCTACATCTCTCCCTTTGAATAGACAACTTTCCTATGCGTTTAGTGGTCCTGAGTTCCTTGGCGCTTATCTGTGAGCGCAAGGACTTGCATGCCTTCTGCAGCAATCAAGAAATTACTCACTGGCCAGTATGGTGGAGGCAGTTCCTCAGCTGAGATTCCTTCTCAGGGATACCTAGGTTTGTGTCAAGTTGATAAAACTAACTAGCATACATCCTTGCAGTGGTGGGAGGTAGGACTAGATGGTTTCTAAAGTCCGGGACTAAAGTTATACATTGATATGTTCTATATGGAGCAGATGAATTTCAATGGACAAGAAGGCTTTTTTTTTTTTTTTAAACAAACAAAGCAACCTCAATATATTTCTTTAGTTTGTTAATTTGAATTAGGCTTATATATGACTAAATTTAGGAAGTGTATGGTACAGGGCTGAGTCAGTTGGACAGAAATGTTAGACATTTTGTTTGTCTCACTGTTTAGTCCTGGCTGTCCTAGAACTCACTATGTCACCAGTCTAGCCTGGAACACACAGAGATCTGCCTGGTTCTGCCTCTCAGGTGTTGGAGCCCTATGTCTTAGATATGTTTTGAACAACTTCATTATTAACTTGTTCCCTTGACATTTTAAAAATAACCAAGATCACCTTGTGGGTATTTTAAATTGTTCTTTCAGTAGGAAGAATGTTGACTTTGTGTGTCCTTGTTTTCAGTAGACTATGAAGTAGGTAGATATGCAGGTAGACAGAGGGTACTTTAGCCTTCAGAAGTATTAATGTGTCCCTTTCTTCCTTGCTGCACTTCTATTTGTTCAGGGTGTGATTAACAACTCAGTATTAGGCTATTTTATTGGCCGAATCTACCTCTACCTCACGAAGGTTGGAATATCTCCTGAAAAACTCCGCTTCCGACAGCATATGGAGAATGAGATGGCCCATTATGCCTGCGACTGCTGGGATGCCGAGTCCAAAACGTCCTATGTGAGTAGCCTGCAGTGATGCTTTACGCTTGCTTCCTGCTCTTCATATCAGCGTGGACCAAAGAACTAACAAGACAACAGTTGCCTTGTAAAGAGGGGTCACCCTGTGTTGGAAAGCACTTGGGAGACAGATAGCTGCTTTAGGGAGGGAAGGAAGGGTGCCGGTGGCGTAGCGCAGGTGTGTCTGTTCCTGGGTGGATAGTGTTGTACCATTCCTAGGTGGAGCTGAGGTGGGCTGGCCTCCTGACAGGCATCTTGCAAACACTGGCAGTGGTGGTAGGGTTAAAAACATTTCTGCTTAGAGAACTATTTGGTAGATTTAGGAGATAGATGCTGGTCTCTTTCTCTCTTTGTATTTGATAAAAATCCAGAGATCTTCAGATCACCCCCATCATGTCTTTCCATTCCTCTAAATGAGCTAGGTTCCTATAGTTTAGGAATGAAAATCAGCAGGATGTAGCTGACTCTTTATGTGGGTAGGGTCCCAGGAGACACCTAAGCAAGGGGTCTATGTGTCTGGCCCTTCCTGCGGTATGTAGGAGAGGCATCTTCACATATAGGGAGAGAAGCTGCTGTAGCTCAGGGTCTGTGAGTTACATGAGCTCATTGGCTTTGTGTTTTACTTTTATAAAATGACTCTGGCTTTTTAAAATACAGTCATCTATGTTAGCACAGGCTGGCATAAGCCATAAGCCTCTTTCCCCAGCCTTCCCAGTGCTAGGATTATAAGCAGGTCTCCAACATACCTACCTGGTTTCTAGATAATTTTTCTGTGGATAACATGCATGTGTAAATGTGTAAATGTGTGATAATGTGCAAATCTCTAGTGTCTGGATTTTGGGCTTTTTTGGTTTATGGGATTTTTTTTGTTTTTTTTTTTTCTTGTTTGAATCAGGATCTCATATAGCCCAGGTTATTCTCAAATTACCTATATAGTCAAGGCTAGCCTTAAACCTGTCCTCCTGTCTCTATCAGTTGCTGGGCTTACAGGCTTGCTTTGGACATTTTCTTTTTGCCTTTCTGGACGTAGATAAGGAATACTAAACTCTGTTCTTAGCAAGCTTGTTTGGTATATGTACTGCTGTACTGTTTTTCCTGGGAAATCATATAGAAATGCTTGCTTACCACAGAGAGGGCCAAGATGAACCAAAGAGACAGTTCCTTTCAGATTTAGCTTGTTGAGTCACTGAGTTATTGGGGTTACTTACTAGGCCATGAGTGACCTTCAGACAGCTTAATACCAAAAAGCCCCATGGACAAGTGTTAACAGCTAAAGAAAGCTGAGTCACTGGCATTCTCTGTGCACCTTGCAGGCAGTTACACCACTCTCTTTTCCCCTAATGATGGTTTATGGCTTAACTAACCCAGGCAGGGGGCTCCTGAGTCTTAGGAGTTATTTGTGTCTCATAGTTATCTTAAGTTCTGATTCTGATGAGTTTCAGGAGTCTCTGGATCTCCTTGCTCCCTCCAGGAGGGACTGCTTGTCCTAGAGAAGGAAACAGCCATGCAGAAGTGCCAGATAGATAGTAATTATTTTAAGAGTTCAGATGTCATGTCATATCTGAACTATTACATATTACATAGTTTTCTATTCTCCCGATTCTTTGGAATTTTCTTATTTTCATATTAAACCAATAAAATATTTCTTGATTTTGTGTAATAAGTAATTATTGCCTTTCTTTTCCCCATTCTGTTGGTTTAGAAGTAGCATTAGAGCACATGGGGTATCAGTTGAGATTCCAACCCTGGCCTGGCCTGCCTTTCATCCACTTTACTTTTTTGTTCATTCACATTTGTTGCTACCACAAGCTATGTTCCTTCTAAGTGCTTTACATTATCTTATGCAATCATTTGCATCTCTTCTCTTTCTGAGGATGCTCAAATGCTAAGAGGTAAGATTCTCGCCGGCCTTAGGCTGGAGAGGCAGTGGGGCTGGGTTATTATCTACACTGTCTGACTTCAAGCCTGTGTCCTTGACCTTTACATGCTCTCTTGTTCTTACGCAGTACATCTGTAAGGTTGTGTCTTGGTTTATGCTCTCACAACAAATCTCTAGAAGGTGGCAGCCCAGGATCAGAATCTGGTATGCTCTGGTTTGGTTAAGTGCTCTTTACTGGGTCGATGTTTGCCATCTTTTCTTCTCTCCTTTTGGAAAGAGGGCAGGATAGCTCTCCGCTGAGCTCTCTAATGAGGGGCACTTACCCTGTGATTAGAATTCTACTCTCATGACCTAGTGACTTCCTAAAGGCACTTTGTGTGCTGTCACATTGGAAGTTGGGATGTCATTGTAAGAGTTTACAGTGATACTGGAAATCAGTCCATTGTATGCTACTTGAAACAGTTAGTACCTTAGGTATTAAAAAGAAATGGAGTCTGACACCTCTGGTTCCTCTGTGGCTGGACCTTTCCCCACATTTTATGAGTTTCTTTCTGTCAGTCAGGTGAACTAACTGAGCACTGGTACTTACAGCCATGTTCAGTTAGCCATGAGATGGCACGTTATCCAGAGGGAGGAGTAATTTCTGCCACATTTGAGTCCTGGCTACAAATTTGAGCCAAATCTAGGTTTTGGTCAGATACCTGTTTAATTTTCATAATCAATCTGTAAATTATTCATTTACTGGATAGTAATATGACACTGTAAGCGAGCCTGGAAAATAAAGCCACTTCATATACAGTGTAAATTCTCTGTGGACCTTATAGATCTGTTAAGTGCCTCATGTATGAAACTATTCTTTTTAGTAATTTACAAAATCCAATCGGAGAGTCTATAATTCAGTTGTCCCGGGATATTTGGAAGGACTAGTTATTGTCTGCATGCTTTCATAAGCAAAGCCAGTGTGAGCTGTAAGTGAATTTGTTAATTCTGTCATCCTAGGGCTGGATTGAGATTGTTGGATGTGCTGACCGTTCCTGCTACGACCTCTCCTGCCATGCTCGAGCCACCAAAGTTCCACTAGTAGCTGAGAAACCCCTCAAAGAACCCATATCCTTTCTGGTCACTCCGAAATTAAGGCTAAAGGTGTATGAGCCCCACTTTGCCCCTTGTTCTTTGGATGAATGGAGAGCTTTGGGGTTGTTTAAACTTGTTGGTTGGTGTCCCTCATTGCTTCTCTCCTGGTCTCTGTTTAAGGTATAATGAATACTCACAGCATTAGATCTTAATGTTTACAAGTATGCCCAGAATGTCTTCTGGGGCGCTACTTTTTCCAGATGTTTCCAACATACCTTTTTTGCATATGTACCTGTGTACCTCTAGATACAGGATATCTGGTAAGTGTTGGTCTCATAAAAGCCTAGAGTCATTTTAAGATAGTTTAGCTCACTGTCTCTTTAAAATGGAATAGGAGTTTGCTTCTCTATCTTGTACAGAGACTGTGATCCAGTTCTTAGGATTGACTAGTGACAAAACCAGATTTGTAAAATTACCTTTATTTATTGTGCTTTTGGTGCAGCACCCGTGTGGAGGTCAGAGAACAACTTACAGGAACCACTTCCTCCTTTCATCTCGGGTCCCAGGGAGTTAATTCAGTTTATCCTCTTGAAAGAAGCGCCTTTTCCCACTTGGCCACCTCACTGGCCAAAGGAGTTACCAGATGACTTTATGCTATGGATTGAGATATATTGAAGATTAGATAAGATCCTTTATTTCACTGTAACACTAGAAGTCTTTGTTAATGGTATTCATTTATTTATTATTTCTTCATGTGTGTGTGTGGTGTATGCATATTCATGTAGGGGTGTGTGTGTGTGTGTGTGTGTGTGTGTAGATATGTGTGTGGGAACCAGATGTCTACATAAAATGCCTTCCTCTATTTCTTTGTACCATATTTTTTGAGATAATCCCTCACTGATAATGGAGACCACTGATTTCAATAAGACTGGTTGGTTACTCAGCAGCTTTGAAGAGTGCTGCTGCCCCTTTGCCCAGTACTGGAATTGTAGATATGGACAGCCACACTTGGTTCATATGTGGATGCTGAGCATTTGATCTCAGATCCTCAGGCTTGTGGGGAATCACTTTACTGACTGAACCACCCCTATCTAGTTATTTTGTGAATAAACGGAGTCTGGGGTACTAATGCTGGCAGGACTTTTAAGTTGGTATGGTTGAGTGTTTCAAGATAATTTTCCTAAATCCTAAAGTTGTGCTGTATCGTGATTCCTTGACTGTTTCATACAAAACAGTTAACGTTGTACAGTTTGAACCCAACAAGGGAGCCGTGGGCAAGGCGTACAAGAAAGATGCAAAGCTGGTGCTGGAGTACCTCAGTGCCTGTGATGAATGCTACATTTCAGAGATGGAGCTGCTGCTGAATGAGAAAGGGTAAGCTGCTCCCTCAAGCCCTGAGAGCAGGGGACAAGATGAGTTGTTTCTAGAAGGCCTTGGACAGGTAACTACTATCTGTGTCTTAGTTGTATTGAAATAACTCATGTCAGAATTTTGGCTTTATAGTCTAGAAATATAGTTGAAATAAATAGGATCTTTTTGTTATCTTTATGAGCAGTATGCTGAGTTTACTCCCTAGCTTCTCAGAAGAACAAGCAGGAACAGGTTCTTTTTTAGTTATTTCCGTGGCAGAGTTCTTGAGTTAGATTAGAAGAAGCTGATCTAACTTTTAATAAGAATACTTTGTAATCACAAACATAAATATAAAAGCAACAGAGAATAGTCGTTAAAGAAATACAACAAAATTCAACACCAAGTACTGTAGAAGCTATAGTAATAGAAAATTATTGTGTATCTGTAAAAGCAGTATCATGTGACTCTTGATAATGATTAGTTCAAAGGAACACCCAAAACAACAAACATGACTAGTAAATACATAAATGTAATAAGATAGTTATAAATGTGCTTCATGTGCTCATGAATGTAAAAGAAGGACTGGAGAGGTGGCTCAGCAGGGAAGAGCTGCTGGCTCCAGGGCCCCTCTACCCACATGTGGCATACAGTCACGTGAAGTTTGTAATACAGAATACAAAGGAGAACGTGAACTGCCATAAGAAGTGGAAGCATCAACATGAACCCCAACTGGTACCTGGAGTTGCTGCCTCACTGTATGAGGCTACCGTGGATTTAACAGTGCAGAGGGATGATTAAATTTAAGGATGCAGCCTCAGAAGCTATCCAGGACCATCAAAAGTAAGGGCCTGGGATGCCATGGACAGTGCCACACTGATAAGCATATGTGTGATAGTCACAGTGTGTAGAGCAAACATCTGATGATGTGGCAGCAGGAAGGAACAGTGTCAGATTTAAGAGCTGAACCCAGGCAGGCTGAAGACAAACCACGAAATGGTACAGAAAACTCAAATTTCTAAAAACCATGTATAAAGAGAAAAATCTTTAAAGCAGCCGGTGGGGGAGAAAGCATCACTATATAATAATTTAGAGTTCTTGTCAAAGTGATAAAGCCAGAACACTGGTTTAGGACCTTTAGTTGTCTAGAGCCAAAAGTATAAACATGATAGACTCAGCAAAGCCAAAGCTCTAGGAAGTGTAGGGTGCAGAGCTTTAAACATGGGAAATACATGCTGAATATGAATCATGTTGTAAGGTCTTTAGAGAGACAGCAGACCAAGTACTGGGCAGATAGCTCAGTGGATCAAATGCTTACTGTGCAAACATGAGGATGAGTTTCCATCCTAGACACCACCCCCCCCACCCACCCCCACCCCCCCATGCAAGCTAGGCGTGGTGCAATGCATCTGTAACCCCGCACTACTGATTTCAGGGGCTCAAGGAAAGTAGTCCACACAACCAATGACCTTAATATGCACCCACAGGTACAACCTTGCCTGTGCAGAACAAACTATTTAAGCAAAAACATTGTTATAGAATTTATACATGGAAATAACATGCATACCAAAGTAATAGTCAGTGATTGGGAATACGCTGTGATAAATAGATGGAGTGATAGCATGTAGTGAAGCACAGGCTAAGGTGCAGAACTGTCACCTGCACAGAAAGCACACAAACCAGGCACAAGCTTAGAGACAGAATACAGTTTAGGGGGAAATAAAAACAACCAGAACCACACCCCTAGAAGATTGGAAAAGAGGAAAGTGAGCAAAGAGCGGATAGAAAATAACTGAGGTGGGAGATCTGTACTAAATGTCAGAGGTTAGCAGGAGATAAAATGGGTAAGTGCTGGAATCGCAGCCGCTGGTTGTCAGTCTGTGGGCTTCACAAATTCCAGACCTAACTCAGGAGATTGGCACCAAACTGTTTTCAGTGGTAATACAGAAATAGATTTAAAAGTAAAAGGAAATATATACAGAGAATATTTCCTATGTAGAATATATGTTTATATATTATATATTAACATATAATATATATTATGTGTATACACCAAAAGTTGGAGTAACTATTTTAGTGTCAAAGTAAACTCCAGGAAATGGATGAACAAAGGGCACTTCATAATGATGAAGGTAGTTACCCAGGAGGTCATGTCATTCCTGGATAGTACCCAACTGAAAACCAGAACTTAAGATACACAGAACTGAAGACAACGAGGTGACTGTGGATTTTTGCTGTCCGTAAATCAGCAGACTGAGCAACAGACAAACACAATAGGAATTACAAGACACATACTATTACTAGCTGACACTTGCCTTGTATAGAATAACTGTTAAGATGCACTAGAGCACTGTCCTTCCTTTTTTTTTTTTTTTTTTTATTTCCATTTTCAGGGAGATAGGTTTAAAGGACAACAAAAATACTCAAATGAAAGAAAACCAAAAAAAAAAAAAAAAAAAAAAAAAAACCCAGTATACAAGAGACCACCTAGGGCCAGCAAACCCTGAAATACTTTGTGACTTCTTGCTTCCCAAGCCTATTCTAGACTGTAGTTACATGGGAACCTAGGAAAGACACTTTATGGTAATGGAAAGCAGATTATTAATTGTAATTGAGAGTAGGGACACAGAAGAGAGGGACTTGGCAACTTTGAGATCATAATGGTTGTGTATATATATATATATATATATATATATATATATATATATACCACTTGCTAATGACTGTCTCTGCAAAACCATTTGCTGAGTTTAATCTCAAGCAGTAGCTATCTTCTTGCTAATGCTGTTATATGTGCTTCCAACTGTACAGTTAGTACATAGAGTACATGATACTATGCACAAACACAGATTTCAGACCAGTAGTTATTACAGGAGATCAGTGGAAACCATCCAGATAAGACGAAGACACCTGCAAAATGTGATGGTAACAAGTAGCCCTTACATATCTTCAAGACAACCACATGAGGGCTCTGTTTCCTGATCCTGAGCTGCCATCAAGGCAGAGAAATGCAAATTGGCCTTTATAATGGGAGAAAATAGCTGGAATGTAGGGCCCTTGGTAACCTGTAACTGGTCTCAGGACTCCGAATGTATATGGCAGCCATGGTGAGAATATTTTATATTCACATAGCAAAGAGTCAGAAAACTTGTTTATTGATCTTCACTTACTTTATTTTGGGCTTATATTTGCTGGAATAGTGTATAGAACAGTGGTTATTTTAATTGAAGAGCTATTTTGGACAAATGTACTCTAAGATAGTTGCTTTTGTTTTTTGTTTTTGTTTTTTGCTTTTAAGCTCTTATATTTGATCTTGTCTTTAAGATCAGAGGATTTTGCTGTTAAATCACATGAAGAGTTGTATAAAATGAGTCACATTTTTGAGATCTTCTCTGGGATATACAGTTTGGTGCCAGTGTATGGGGAATATTTAATTTGCTGGTCATTTCATGAGTTGTTATCTAGAGAGAAGATCATGTGTTCGAATTTAAAATGAAGAGTGGTTCAGTGTCCTGCAGAAGGGGTATGTGTTCTAACTACAGTTTAATGTGTTTTGTCTTTTTTTTTTTTTTTTTTTTAATAGGGAATTCACTATTGAAACTGAAGGAAAAACATTTCAGTTAACAAAAGACATGGTCAATGTGAAGAGATTCCAGAAAACATTACATGGTAATTTATTAGAACAATAAAGAAACAAAAACCAGCCATTGTTTCTGAACTTTAAAAAAAAAATAGAAGTGTTGTGACATTAATTTTACAAAAATTTTGAAGAGAGAAGCAGCTTGATGGGTCTGGAAAACTTGGGCATTGTCTCTTTAAAGATGCTTGTGCTTGTACTAAACAGTAAAGGTGCCTTTGTATTTCCTACTGCCTGAGGTACATAGGATGAAATCTCTGAAAATATTCCTACTGTCGGGAAAAAAGTATTTTTATTGAGTTAAGACATTTTCTTTCCCTTACTCTACGTTGTTGGGGGTTTTTGGTCAGGCACATTTTGACTTCGACAGTGCAGATTTTGGAACACACGTAAAGGTTGCTTGGCTTTGAAGAAAGGCTCCTGGAAACTGCTGAAAAGCTGTAGGCTGTGAACAGGTCAACTGGTCCAGGAGCCAGCACAGGCAGAGCAGGGCGGTATTTGTGTACCAGCAGCTGCTCCCGAGCCTCTGCCTGCCGGTACTCAGATGGTACTGCAAAGGTTGGGGGGGAAGTGCCTTGACTATCTTTCTAAACGCATTATTTTCCCCTGTGGTACTAAAGATTGAGCTGGGCCTGTTCATGCTAGGTGGGCAAGTGGCCTAAGCCATGTTTCACATGGCTTCTTCATCTTTTTTTTGTCACTGGTGCATGAATCTGTCACCACATTTTATTATACTTGGCGGTGCTGATGGTCTCTGACAGGAGGGCTCTCAGCCAGCATGATGTATCTTATGATGATGAGGGAGGGAGAGACTGTAGTGGAAGCACATTTTACATGAAGGGAAAACACTTTTATGGTATGACTCCTTTATCATAGCAAAAGAAACAGCCTCACTTTCTGGCAGTGGTGGTGCACGCCTTTAATCCCAGCACTTGGGAGGCAGAGGTAGGTGGATTTCTGAGTTCAAGGCCAGCCTGGTCTACAGAGTGAGTTCCAGGACAGCCAGGACTATATGGAGAAACCCTGTCTCAAAAAAAAAAAAAAAAAAAAGAAATGGCTTCTTTAGAAATGACCTGTTGGCCCTGGTTATCTCATAACCCACAGAGAAGGAACTCCCAAGGCCTAGGATAGTGCTGCTTCTCCATGTAGTAAGTTACCAGTACATTTCCTGAGTGTGGCCTAGAGGGAGAGTTGTGGGGCCCTGTAGAGTGTGTTTGATAGGATACTGGGCCCTGAGCAGACTCTACCTTCAGTGTTTCCTGACCACAGAATAGTAGTAAGTAGGTCTTACCTAGTTGTCCAGGGCTGGCCTTAAAGTTGCTCTAGCAGTCCTCCTGCCTCAGCCTCCTGATTGTAGGCTTGCATCACGAGGCTTGCCTTAAGGTATTTGGGTTTGCTTGTTTGTTTACTTGGTTTGCTTTTTATGTATATGGGTGTTTTGCCTGCATGTATATCTGCGTACCACATGTGTGCCTGCCGACCAGAAGAGGGCTTCAGATTCCCTGGAACTATGTCCTAAGCAGTTATGAGCCCTTGTGTGGGTGCTGGAAATCAAACCTGGGTCCTCTGAAAGAGCAACTGTTTCCTTAACTGCTGAGCTACCTCTCCAGTCCCATGTAGTTGATTTCACAAATTCTTCAATGAAAGCCCCAGGTCTACTAGCTTTCTAGAAGGGCAAAGCAGGTGGCAGAGCACAGTGTTGCTGCTCTTGTTTATAGCTTATCAGTTAGAGGGACCTCTCCTAGGACACAAGCTTCTTTTTATGATATGTGAATGGTCAGGTTGAACATTCTTTGACTTAACTTTCCCTTTAAAGGGATCATATTTCCTATGAGCACATAGGAAACACGCTCTTCTGAGTGTATTCTTCCTGCTGTACAGAGATCGCAGCCTGTCTAGGTTAGGGTAGTTGCAGTGCCAAGGATCATCAAGGACACTGATTTGCATCCTGTGGCTCTTGAGAGAGTATTACTAAATTGTCTCCTTTTTTGCAGTGGAAGAAGTTGTTCCGAGTGTAATTGAGCCCTCCTTTGGCCTGGGCAGGATCATGTATACCATATTGGAACATACATTCCATGTCCGAGAGGGAGATGAACAGAGAACGGTGAGCTGCCCCTGGAATGAGTTCTTAGATGGAGCTTGCGTGGCATTCAAGTGTTGAATCAGTAGGAGTTTAAGAAAAGCTTTTCAACCCCTCAGGCTTTCTCTTCATTTAATGATCCTGCATCGTGGCTCTGTGCCTTCTACTTTCTCCTCAACCTTGTGAGCCTTATCTTTGTCATCTCACTATGGAAGGTGTATTCCTGTAGCTGCTAGCAGATTTCCAGGAAGATAATCAGAAGGCTAGCTACAGAAGAGAGAGCTTTTGTCTGTCTTACTGATTAAAGAAACAGTCTCATTTACCTGTGGTCCAAAGCTGAGCACACAGGGCAGGGGACTTTGGGTTTCCACCCACAGCTCTTTGTAAAACATCAAGTGTTGGAGAAAGAACTCGTGAATTCTTGGTCCCGAGTTCTAGACAGTCTGACACATTATTATACTACATAGCTAACACAATTGCCCTTTTAATCTCTGTGCTGAAGCCTGACATGAGAGAGTAGCTGTCCTTCACTTGGCAAATAGTAAGAGCCTGGCCCAGGCTTCAGAGACATCGTGAAGACACAGCCGTGTCAAGGAGTGATAGTGTGCCTAACTGAAGGGGTTACTTAGATGTCAGTTTTGCTTCATGTTTTCCTGCTTATTTTTCTGATAGGAAGGTTTTTAGTTTTTAAGAAAAAAATCTTTTGGCTGTTTTGTTTTTGTTTTTGAATTGAATAATATTGATATAACTAGAGCTTTAATAGACATTTCATAAAGGCTAAACAAGAATAAATTAGTCACACTATTATGAAATGCATAGTCCCTCCATGAAGAGAAATTTAATTAGGCTGTGGGAAGCCAAAAATGTTTCTGAATTATTAGCACCCACTTACTTAATCCATTTGCCTACAAATTTGGTATGAAAACATTTCTAGTGAAATAAAAAAAAATCTGTAAAGGCAAGTTCCTGCTTGATTCTGCAAACTAGAATTATCCCAGGCTGAAGGAGGGAGCAGTGATGTAGGCCTCTGCTTGCTCAACTACAAAGTTCCCTTGTAGCAGGATATTTGTAATTGCCTGCCGTCAAGGGAGTAATTAAGCTTTAAGCAGGAGCTAGCCTTGACTCTGTCATTCAGTGGTTTAATGGACCCATCCACTCACTTCCAAGTTGTGTGTTCTTGTCTTCAAATGAACCTTTTATACAAGTACCAGTTAAGAACTGCCTTCACCTCTCATTTCCAATCCAAAATGGCCCACAAAAAGCTGGCTTGCCTGCCTCAGAACATCTGCTGGCTTTGATTTTGAGTTCATGCACAGCGTAGGAGGGTTGGACCATTTATTCCCTGTATGTTGATAGAAGATCTGGTATTTTGATAGTGAAGTGGTCTAAGTTACCTACTGAGTATAACTACTTTGTGCTTTGGGACAATAACAATTACTTATAAGCTAACATTTGAATTTCTTTCTTTTAAAACCATCTAGTTCTTCAGTTTCCCTGCTGTGGTTGCTCCATTCAAATGTTCTGTCCTTCCACTGAGCCAGAACCAAGAGTTTATGCCATTTGTCAAGGAATTATGTAAGCAAATCCAGTTGGGTAATCTCCATGGGAACACTGTCTTGCAGACTCAGTTTTACAGAATGTATCATTTGTTTGAGTAAAAGCATAGATTGACTATGACTAAATGGGATTTTAGCCTCTGCTTATATTTATAACAGAGCATACTTGCTCAGATGTCTTAGCATTGCGTGAGTCAGGAGTCAGACTTAAGGATTCCTTGCTGCTCTTGTTGACCTTGGTTCTCTCTTCCCAAAACCCTAATGGAATGTAGCACCCTGCTGGATCTACAGCACTGGGAGGGATCTATAAGTAAGTGCTGGCCCCTTACTTCTGGGTTTTGGAAAGGGAAGCCTGCATGAGCAGCTCAGGGCTGTGCAGGCGGAGATGCACCTCAGCATCCCACCTCAGCACCATAAGGTCTCCTTCCCGTGCAGCTGTGTTGGGTGGAGATAGCACGGCAGTCTGGGCTCCTGCAGGGCACTTAGTGAACATCCGTGTAGCTGGGACTTGCTGCTCTCTTGTCTCAGAGTCCTTTATGTTTCCTGAGCTTCTGAGCCTGCATTCAGATGACACTGAGAGTTACTGCAGTATCTCACTCTTGTCTCACTTTGTTTTGAATAGCGGAAGCTCTGACCAGGAATGGTGTGTCTCACAAAGTAGATGATTCCTCTGGGTCTATTGGAAGGCGTTATGCAAGAACTGATGAGATTGGCGTGGCTTTTGGCATCACCATTGACTTTGATACAGTGAACAAGACCCCACACACTGCAACTCTGAGGGACCGAGACTCCATGAGACAGATAAGGGCAGAGGTGACTGGCTTTCTGACACATTAGTCTTAGACATGTTCACAGCTTCCTACAGGCTTGAATTGGACCTTGATATATTTATATTCTTGGTTTTATTTTTTGTAATATTAATGATTGGTTTGTATCAGACAAAGCCCAGATTCCCAGAACTGTTTGGTTTAATTATGAAAATACCCATTAACATTTCTCTAATATTGTATAGTCGTTTGGATTGCTCTCATTCCTTTTCCAGCAGTTTGTTTTTACCCTTGGTTGTTTATTAGGCAAGAGAAATGTCATCCCATGAGGCTGTTGCCATAGTTTTACTGGCGAGCTTTGGGGACTTAGCCATCATTATCATTATATTTCTATAGAAACGTAAAAATGTGTATAAACTTAGTGTTAGCCCATTGGAGAGGGAATCTTTCTGTAATTTTTTGTAAAGAGCAGGGACCACTGGAGTAGGACAAGCACAGAAGGGTGACTGAGTAGCTTAGGATGAGGCTGGAGGGGGCATTGTCACTGGCAATCACCTGGCTAATGTATTAACTTTGAACAGGTATTTATTTAGAGTA
This sequence comes from Montemys delectorum, assembly GCA_019843815.1. NCBI lineage: Eukaryota > Metazoa > Chordata > Mammalia > Rodentia > Muridae > Montemys > Montemys delectorum. The sequence goes on from JADRCD010190305.1 coordinate 22,138, forward strand.
CTTATTAGTATTCAGCTTGATATAATTATAATAAGGAAAATAGAAATAAAAACTGCTTTTATCCAAAAGGGTTTGATAAATCATGATTTCTGGCTTGTCTTTATATACTAGTCTGGCTACTCTGTACCTGCAGACCCAGTGGCTGCAGTTCTGTGTGAGTCCCAGATCAGCCTCAACATCAGCATTCCCTCTGAACTTGCTAGAGCTTCTTAATCTCCACCCCAAACCTGCCATCCACTAGCTGGGGGTAGGGAAGGGTAGCAGAAAGATTTAGCAGGCTCCACATAGGCTGGTTTTCCACACCCGACTTTGTAAACCACTGCTGGAGGCCACTGTCACTTGCATATGGCTGGGCAGCAGCTGGCTCTGCTGCACCGCATAGACTTAATTAAATTCAGGAGTTAAATGTAACAGCCGTGAAATAACTTGAGATACAGAATGGGATGAGAAGCGTCTGGCAATGCCGGGCTGTATGGGGAGCTGGTAGGCTTGGTGGACCCCAGCCTCGGAATAGGTGAGCATAATTAAGGAAACAAATAGCTCGTAAAGGATGCCATCGTGTGTGCAGTGTATCATAGATAGCTGGTGTTTCTTATATGCTCTGTACTGCATATAAGGGTTCCTGAATTCAGGGCAAGTACTCGGCACAAATGTAAAGTTGGCTAATGCTTGGACTTCTTTTCTCTTCCCAGGTCTCTGAGCTGCCCAGTGTGGTCCGTGATCTGGCCAACGGCAATATCACCTGGGCTGACGTGGAGGCCAGGTACCCGCTCTTTGAAGGGCAAGAGACTGGCAAGAAGGAGACAGTAGAGGAATGAGAACAGCTGGCAACTTGTGACCACCCGTGCTAATAAATAACTCATCATGTCCACTACACAAAACATTGTGACTGCTTCCAGGGACTATTTTTCCTCAGTGGCTGCTTGATTTTACCCCACAATTAAAGTTGAAGGAATTCTGAACAAATTTATAATCTATCTGTTGTGTTTCCATTTTTTTTTTTTTTTTTTTTTTTTTTTTTACCAAAGACGTTTCTCTCAGACATTTGTTTAGATGTGCTTGTGTTTAACACGGAACATCTTTTAAAATTAACAGTTTTATTGGGATATAGTTTGTATGCTACAAATTATTTTAAGTGTGCAATTTAGTGTACTTACAGTTATACATCCACAGTCCAACTTTAGAACATTCATATCCCAAAGAATTCTTATGCCCATTTATTGTAAGCTTCTGTTGCCACCCTGGTCCCCAGCAGACATAAGTCTGCTGTCTGTAGATGAGCAGGTGATGCTCTATGGCAGACAGAAAGCTTTCTCCAGGCAGGTAAGTGGCTTTTGGGAAAGGCTCAGAGTGCATGGCGAAGGTTTGTAGGATTTTTGTCTACTCTATATTCTAGAAGTCACTGGGTTCTTGAGGCCCAAGGTGACCTGGCTTGCCTGTCTGGCTTACCAGTTCCCAGTATCTTATAGTTGTTTTGTGGTTTGGGCTTTGCTTCTAATAATGTGCTTTGATGCTAGTACATTCAAGGTAGTGGAGTTTGTAGAATTAAGGCTTCATCTGGCTTCCCAGCTCTTGCCTGTCAGGTCTGGGACTGCTGGCCTCCAGAGAGCCCCGGCCACCCCTGCAGTACTGAGCACAGTGCTGCAGTGGCAGGATCTCAGCAAGATCCTGGACTAGTGGGGATTGGTTTTCACAGGGTGGAGACTGGAGCTTGGGGTGTTGTGCATTTTAGTGAAGCCTCAGCCCTACCCCTCAGCACTGAGTTTATGAACAGACCACCGTGGTCCCCAACAGGCATAAGCTTTAGCCTTTGTTGGGAAGAAATCCTTGTATCAAGGCTGATTTGTTTTCTGTCTGGTGCTTCTGTGAGCATTTGGGTTTGGATTTTGATTTGTTTTGTCTGTTTTGTTTTTGTTTGTTTGTTTGTTTGTTTGTTTTCCTGGGACAGGGTTTCTCTGTATAGCCCTGGCTGTCCTGGAACTCACTCAGGCTGACCTCCAACTCAGAAATCCACCTGTCTCTGCCTCCCAAGTGCTGAGATTAAAGGCGTGCGCCACCACCGCCTGGCTGAGCATTTGTTATTAAATTAGAATGAACTATACTTTAAGTGAACTCATTGTCCAGGGAAATCTCTCACCTCACATTCTTATACGCTAGCATTCTCCCTTCCTTCTGCCCACCGACTCCCCTGTACAGCACGTTTCACCATAGCAAAACAATCAGCACAGACTGATGAGCTTATTAGGATGGGAAGGTACATTAAACCTACCGTGAGATTTACCCACCTTGTACCATAAAGGGATTCCAGCCAAAGCTAAAGCTCTCTTCTGCTCATCACCAGCTACAGTCTGTGTGTGATCTGCAAGGCCACCCTTTCTCTGCTCTGCCTCTAGGTGCAGGTGTGTAGTCATCCTCAGAGAACTATGCTTTCTCTGTGATGGATTTCCCCAGAGTGGACCATGGACAGCAGCTCTGACCATTGATTGCTTTTGCACCCCACTCAACTGGACTTATGCACATGTGTGTGCTCTGTTCTAAATGAACAAGCCTTTGATGTTCTTTAAGACTTTAGATTTAAAAAACATTTTTGTTTCAAATCTGTGCATCAAATGGTAAGCCGAATATAGCTAGATTAGCCTGGCTCAGAAGTCATTCCTCCTTCCCAAACAGTGACTCAGACTAACTTGTTCCATGAAACTTAGGACTTAGGTCACTTGGCCAAGTGTAACAGAGTTATGTGTACAGTGTATGTCTGGCTTCTGTGGGGGTGACACTTTAAGGTTACCTGAGAGCCATAGTAGCAAAGCAGTGAGAAGAGATAGGCATTCCAGAAAGGAACTTGCCACCAAGTTGGAAAAACATCTTACTCATGTCATGAGGTGGTGCTTCCAGTTCTAGGTGATGAGAACGGGGTCATTAGGCCTTTATTTAGAGTGGCATTGACCACTGTAATCTCAGTGAGGGCTCTAGATTGTGTGCCTGAGGACCACATGCCCTGGAGAAAAGTTCTGGTTACTTTAGGCTGTCTTGGTAAGCCGCCCCAGGATAAACCTGTTGTGACTAGGCTTCCATGGTCATGGGTGTAATGGGTGGGGAGGTTTTGAAACCATTAGTTACCACCCTCATTAGCTTGTGCACCCTTGTTGAAAGTCTGTGTTTCCAGCAGGTGTTTGGGACATTTGGCTAACATGGACATGAAATTGAATTGAAGATTCAGTAAGTAAATGAATAATTGTGCTCTGCCTCAAAATTCACCTCCTGTTGCCTATCCAATAAGTCTTGGTTATTGGACTGCCTCTGAGCAGTAATCGTGTTAAGACCATGTGGATGGAACTAATGTCTTCTCCGGAAATTAGGATGCTGATTTCAGAGCTGTAGCAGGGTTTGCCTGAGAGGAGCATCCTGCAGCCTCACCCTCCTGCCTACAAACCACTTCCCCAGGTGGACTGTTGAAAAATGTATCGTTCTGAACGCCATTGTGGTTCTCAACCCTGGTTGAGCACTGGAACACCTCAAAACTTGAACCATACTCTGTTCTGAGCTTTCCGCACTAGAAGTGTCCCTAGGGTGGGTTTCGAGTGTCCAAGTTTGAAGAAGTCCTTAGGAGAGCTGCTACTTAACACTGTTGCCCTAGGGAACGTCCTTGCTTTGGGATGGCAGAGCTCCTGACAAGGGTCTTTTAGACAGAACTTCGTGAGGACCTTGCCTGTAGTGAGTCGAGGGGTTGGAATGAGGGTCTTAGGTTCCCTGAGAGCCTTTTTGGAGCTTCATCTTTGCTGGCTTGGAATGGTAGAGGCAGAGAGCAGAGAGGTAGAGGGAGATCTGTGACCAAAGCAGCTGCTTTCCATTTCCCAGCATCTGTCCATCAAGGCAGGCTCCCTTAACTCTTGAGCCCCCATCTCAGGCCAGAAAGAGGAGCCCAGCTCCCGGCACCTGGACTCAGCACAAGGGAGCCACTATAGATTTCCTCTGCATTTGATAGATCTCAACTCAGTCACCAACAATGAGCTGTAAAGCGGTTATGCTAACTAAAACAATTTAGGCTAATTAAGACAGTTTTGGGCTCATCAAAGCTCACTGCTTTGCATCCAAGTACATTAAGTGACAGATTAAGTAGAATGAAATTGTGTGTATGTGTGTGGGTGGGTGCTCCACTGACAAAACCCAACCTAAACTTAACATTTAGGGGACTGAAGTTTTGAACCAAGCGTGCAAATTCATGTGTTCCATTGACCCATCCATCCTCAGTCCCGACTCTCATGACTCAAGAAGACCACTAGCCCTCCTGTACCCCAGATATAAACTGAGTGCCTTCTTAACCGCCTTCTCAGCAACCACTCTGGCCACCATCAGCAGCATCTGTTTTATTGGAAAGACTTGTCTAAACTTGCCGCTCACGATCTGTCACACACTGTAGCTCAAGTGGTTTCACTCTGCTTTTAAACTCAGTGACTTTTCATTTCCCTCTGGGAGGGAACACTGTGTTCTGTCCCTCTCTAACCCACTGCCACTCCCCCATGAGCCCTTTCCTGCTGCCTCATCCCCTCATGCCCCTTTCCTGTCACCACTGCTGCTGGGGTTTTACACTTGAACTCACCCAAAGGCCCAAAGCCTTCAAAAGGAGAAGCAATACACAGTAAGTTTGTTGTTAAAGTTGGTTTACTTTGAAATGAAATGACTACCCATTGCATATTGTACACCTCAGCTTTGGCTAGAACTCAAATCTCCAGCCAGCAGAAGGCCGGAAGACACTAAACAGGCGATCAAATTCAGTGGAACTACTTTTTAAGGGATAGAGTCACAATCCCTCAGAAATCCCTAGCTGGAGAAACTTCAGCTTAGACTGTGAGCTGTAAACCATCTTTTCAGCTGATTCAAGTAAATGATGGGACTAGCAAGCTATTTTTAAAAAATCATCACAAAATTTAGGCAGTAAATGTAAGAACCCCTGAAATGTGTGCTCTGAGAAAAGGTTCTATGTGGACAGTAGGGGACTGAGCCTGAGGACCCCAGAAAAAGTAGATTATCTGTTAGCAGGACTGGCTTCCTGGAGCTGGGCTAGATGTGGTCCTGCTCGGTAGGACAAAATGGCTATGGTACAATGGCTATGGTGAGCGTGGCTCCTGAAGAATGCTATCTCTGACCTGGAAAAGCAGGGCCACCTGGTGCAGTTGATGTTGGTAGATACTGGGGTTTGGTGGGTGCCTGCAGAGATGTTCAGGTTCCTGTGGACAGGAACAAGGAATTGGACAGCTGATTCAAGCTCTGCCCACCACTCCCCCAATGCGCACACACACACACACACACACACACACACACACACACACACACACACA
>JADRCD010190305.1:31511-45888 GCA_019843815.1 Montemys delectorum
GGGCTGGGGCTGGGGCTGGGGCTGGGGCTGGGGCTGGGGCTGGGGCTCACAGCCATTGGATTAGGATGAGGAATTTGTCTTGTGTGTTCACTCGTCTTTCCCACTCAGCTTTCTAAAGTAGGGTGGGTGGAAGGGTTAAAAAAACGCCTGAGGGCCTGCTGGGTCTGAGTGTTGGAAGTTGTTCTGACAGGGTCTGATAATGAGGCCTCTTTCCAGAAAGGCCACTCAGTGAGGGACTAACAGCCCTGAAGACTGCAGGACAGTAATGAGGACTGACTGGGCTGTAGGGAGCAATGCTGAGTGAGGTTAATGAGTGGAGACCCAGAGAGATGGACTAATGTCTCTGGTGGCATTTTGAGGACACCACTCCACCAGGGCCATGATCAGGGCCTAAGGTGCAGAGCAAGGCTGGGGTGAAATCGCTACCCAACTGGTCTGTAACTTGAGGCTTCTCATGGTGTGGGCATGGGTAACACTGTGGCACCCAACGTAGATCACAGACCCCTGAACCCTCTAGGTAATGAGTGTACTGAGGAGGAGGGCATCTGAGGAACACGGGTGGGTGGTGCTGACGCTCTGTGGCATCAACTCTGATAAGTCCTATCTCTTCCGGTCTCAACAGCTCTTCATATAGCCTCTTGGGACAAGCCATTTACACCTCTTTGCTCTAAGAGAGCATCCGCGGTGCTAATGAATTCAGCCCTCGATGCTCCTAGGCAGGGAGACTTTGCAGGGCATGCATGACTTTTGTCCCTGGAGAAACCCAGGCACTTCTGCCACCTACCTCCCCAGTGACAAGAGAAGCAGAGCCTTGCCGTCAACACTCTAGAGCATGGCCAAGTGGGAACCGCCTCTTCACCAGCTCCCACCATTATCTGATACACGAATAAGGGAGTAGTCGCTGAAGACATGCCGTCTAGGGACGCAAATCGTATCGCAGGATCATTTTCAGCTCATTCTTTTCAGTCTGATATGAAGAGGGCTTAAGAGGCGGCTGATAGAGCATGTTTGATGACAGATCGCCGTGCAATTTGGGACATACATCTCAGAAGCATTATGAGTGGCGTGCCTACAGCTGCTTGTTTATTTGAAAAGCCTTAGCATATATACAGTTATATAAAAAAGAAAAAAGAAAAGATGGAAAGAAGGAAGGAAAGAAATTGATCCTGAGAGGAAGAAAATGATCTGACTCATTTTTGTTGTAAAACGCATCCATGGATTCCTGAACAATTAGACTTCCATGCATTTGTTTGAGGTGTGATTTCAATAAAATTTCCATTCTAAGTTTAACAATTACTTATAAATGAAACAAGAAAGTGTTTTTAAAACTTTCAATATCCAATGTGGCTTTAATAAGTTGTTTGTATTTAAAAATGCTTTTAAGCATGTGTCTATAGTCCTAGCGCTCCAAAGACAGAGGCAAGATTTTAAGTTCAAGGCAAACCTGAGCTACTCAGCAAGTATGAGTCCAGCCTGAGCTAAGTAGTAAGAGTCTAACAAATCCAGAAAAATAAAAGTCGTGGTAGGTCAATCTAGAAGACTCTTGAAAATCCCAAGAGCCAGGCAGAGAAGTTCAATAAACCAGAAAAGACCTCTGAAAATAAAATCCCCTAGGGACGGTGGGATGAAGAAGAAAGCTAGAAAGAAAAGGGGTAGCACGAAGCACCTACTGACAAAGTGTTTGAAGACAGGTGACAGGGACCGTGGAATCAGGCAGTGTCTAGGCGTCATTTGGTGTGTTTTAAAGTGAAGTGACAGTTTTCTTCTAAAATTCAAATACCGCCAAATGTCAGAAACCACATCTTCTCACGCATTAAAATGCCAAACAAGAAATGTGTAATGTTGGATACGATTTCAAAGTTTATTTTTGTGGAGTGCCTAGACAAGGGGCCTTTTCAAGTCTGTCGGCTTGCCTCCACCCTCTTCTGTTCCAGGGACAGGGGAATGGAAGTGGAGCCTGTATCAAGCTTCTTGCTTTTGGATCTGGAGGGGCCTGGCCTCTTCTCCCTCTCAGTTCCAGAATATTAGTCCCTAGCACAGGTGGGCTCTACACTGGGGATGGAGCGAATGCCACTCTTTAGGGTGACAAGGAATCTTCAGGCCCTTTGAACCTGAAGACTCTAAGCTTACCACAGGCCACAGGAAGGCCTGCCTGGGCCCAGGCCATAAGAGGAACATGGCTAATGTCCTACAGACATTCTGCCTTTGTCATTGCCCCACGTTCTCTCTCCGACATCTAGTTGCTTGAATTGAAGGTGGCCCACTCCACAGATGCCTAGCTGATGTCACCGAGAGCCCGGGGCCCTTGTTTCAATCACTCCCAGATGTACTCTGATTTGGGGGATCCTCACCCTTCTCCCCCTGGCACTTCTGTTCTCCTTCTGTCTGGCACCGTGTATACGACTGGCCTGAGAGTGTGGCTTTCCATCTATCTCACTTCTCACGGTCTAGGTCCCCAGACCGAGCCCAGTCTGAATGGGGGTCTCCCAGGAGGGATGGCAGATGGGAAGCCAGCATTCTCCTGGAGACACATGGAAAGAGGACTGGGGAAGAAGAGGGGTAGCTCGGCGAAGGGCTGCTACTAAAGAGGGAGCCTTCTCTGCTAGTTTGTCCCAGGGATGAAGCCAGATAAGTTCATTCTTGCCTCCCTCACTTTTAGAGGGCGCCCCCCTCCCACGTGTGGAGACGGAAAGAAAGAAGCAGAGCCAACTGTGGGTGCTGTGGGTGGGGCATGTAGCTGTGCAACTGGGCGAGGCCCCTGCTGCTCTGGGCCTCAGTTTCTTCAGATGTAAACGGGTGCTGCAGTGAGGATCCCCACAAAAGAGGCTGGGTGCACAGAGGCTTGATGATGTGAGATGTACCCCTTCTGAGGGTCCGGCGATGTCCCTCTGCTCCCTCTTGCTCGGAGATGTGTGGCCTGCACTGGGCCCTGGTCCTTCAGAACTCCCCCTCCCCACCCCCACCCCCGTTTCATAGCGTTGCTTTCCTTCCAGGTGGGAGATTTCATCCCCCCTCCCACTTCTCCTGCACCCAAGGGTCAGTGCAACAAGGAGGACCCAGGGGAAGGCTGTAAAGGATGGGGAAGCGGCTTCAGTGATGGAGTGATGGGCAGACAGTGATAGAGGATCACACGGCAGCTGTCTGCTTGATGCTGTGGAAGCTGATCCTGGTGGGAGACGTGGGGATGGACATGGCTCGGGCCACAGGCACTTGGAGGGCGTGGTGGTCCTGCCAGCGGTGCCACCGCTTTCTTAGGGCTGAGCGCACCTTGAAGGGAAGGAGAGTCACCTGCTTCTGCCATCCCCTATCCCCATCTCGAGGACTATTGACGTATGTAGTCTGGGATGGCCCTTGGCCTGCCACCCACACTCCAAGGGGCTGGTGAGATCTTAAACTAAGGATCACCCATGAATGCTGTGCCTGCCCCGCAGTTTCCTTCAGGGACCCATCCTCTCTTTCCCTCTCCTGGAGAGGCCACTGGACTGCTTAAGGTTCCAGTTCCCCTGCCACCATGAATTAGGCACTATGGCTTTGTAAGTCAGCCCCTCAGCTCAGTAGGCATCAGGCCCAGTTTCCCCCTCACCAGGAAAAGCCTCTCCTTGCCCCCTATGCTGCCCTGCATTCTTTACATTGCCTAAGGGACAGCTCTGGCTCCATCACTTCTACACCCTACCAAATCTCTTCTGTTTGTATTGTAATAGAAAAAACAGCTTCTTCCTGCGTGTGTGTGTGTGTGTGTGTGTGTGTGTGTGTGTGTGCGCGCGCTTGTTTATTCATGTGTGAGCATACATGCGCATATATGCATGCATGTGTGTTTCCACTGAGCACCATGTCATGTATGTGGAGGTTAGTCTTCACTCAGGAGTAGATTCTTTTCTTCCACCCTGTGAGTTTCGGGTGTTGAACTCGGGTGGGTCCTGAGCCTCAGCAGTCATTCACCAGCCCCTGACCGTTTCTTCTCCGTCATAAAGAACTGCTTGGATATTGCCACCTCTCATTTTTCTGAAAGCTTCCCTTTGTCATCCCCTCTGTCTGGCTTCCACAGGCCCTGCTATCTGGGCACCTTGCTCCCTGACTCTGAGGGCATACACTGAGCACGGGCATGTTATTTCTGGCTTGTGTAGTGGACCTAAGCTGGCTCTGCAGGAGAAGTCCTGCTCCCTTAAAGCTCCGTGGTTTCTTAGCCCCATCTCCTATCAGATGGAGTTGAGAAGAGCCAGCGATGAAGCTCTTATGAAAGGCTGGGCAGCTTGACTGGACCACCTGGGAATGTAGTCTGAGACCTGAGCCCCTAGACCACCCCAAAGGCCCTGTCTCCTACCTCTCCATTGAAGAAGCAGTAGAAAACGGACACAAAGAAACCCTAGAAAGGAAGGAAGGAGACGTCAGGCATCTGCTGAGGGGTCGTTCCAGCCGGCAGTGTGGGAGGACACAGGATGTCTGGGGCTCAGAAGTCCTGGGCCCAGACAAGATACGCGGTTACACCGGGGTCTGCTCTAAGCTGGCTCGATCTCTTGCCTCAGCATCCTGAACTTGTCCTAGGTATTCTCAGAAGGGTTAAGACAGTTAAATCCCAGGATAGGGTGATACAACCAGGGCAGCCTGTTCAGCATCTGGGGCCAAGTGGGGCTCTGGATGTGCAAGTGCTTGCGTTTCGGTGCTCACGTAACTGATCCTAGCGAGCCGGCTCAATGTTAGCATCCAGGCCTGGGAGGTGCGTTGCGGCGGGGGCGCCTACCTGGAAGGACTGCAGGAAAGAGTTGAAATAGATGAACACAATCTGGGACAGGTCATCCTCTCCAGGATTGACAAAGAAGAGCATGTAGGTGATGCCCAACAGGGGGAGGAGGACCAAGGTGGCCTTCACTGCCTTCCTGGATGAGGAAGCAAGAGGGTGAGGGCAAACCTAAGCTCACCTACAGGCAGGATTCACTCAGGGGTGATGATGGGGTGCTCTGCTTTGCTCAAGCAACTCTAGGGGTGGGGACTCCAAGGGCTCTGGTGAGAGGATCCTCTTGCTTCTTCCATGCCTGCCAGGTCAAGGTGCCCAGGCAGTTCCGTACCTGTACTGGATTGTCTCGGATGTGGTGGATGCTCGTAATTTTGTCATCAGAATTCTGACGATGTTGAACAGAAACACAAAATTGATCTGGAAGAAAGCAGAGGGGGGAGACATAGGAAGGTGTGTAAGTGGGAGTGGGCTGAGAAAAAGAATCCCTGCCTCCTAGGCATAAGTTCAGCACCGGGCACCTGCTTTAGTCACCCAACTTCTGCTTCTTCCCAGCGAGCAGGAAGGCACCCATTGATTCTAGTGCCTGCTCTTCACCCATGGCCCCGGCAGCTTGTAAAGAAGATGGGTGGGAGACGCGACCACTCCTGTGGAGTCACTACTGAGAATCTCAACCCATGCCTTACTCCAAGACTATACAGAACCACACCCCAGATCTCTGATCTACCTCTCTTGGTCACAGGGTCCCTACTTATTGGTAGAGGATCTCAGAGGCCCTCAAACTGTCACCAGCTCTAGGTTGGTCAAAGGTCCTTTCAGTTCTGCCCCCTGGGGAGGGGAACACAGGCCAGATGGAGTGATTAGTCTCTACTACTCCTACTCCAAGGTGCTCCTAAGCCTTCAGACACCCATGTGTGAGGAAGATCAGTGGGCTGCCTAGTAGCGATGGGAAAGGACTAATTTATCTTCATTTGGTGTTTTCCCTTAACATTGAAGACACTCCCACCTCTGACTGCCATGGGTCTGTTGGCTCCTGAGTCAGCTTCCTGCTGCATGGGTCTCTTGCTCTCTGAGTGGGATCTCAAGAGTCAGTAAATTGACCAACTAGTCCCCAGGGCTGTGCTGTCCCCCTGTGTATGCCGCCCTGTATGACTGTCCATATGTGCTTGTCTCAGAGTAGGGCTTGTGCGACCATGCGTATGTGTCTATCAGGGAACAGCGTGTGCCTACATTTCTCTTTATGTATTGCTAAGTGTAGGCAAATGGGAATGGCATGTGTGCATGCCTGTTGGGACTCTTTTCCCAGAAAGTGTTCATAGGCTAGGAGACAGTTAGCCTAGAGATGTCTGCTGGCCTGTCTGTGTGGAGACACACACATGCTCCCCAGTCTCTGTCTAGAAAAATCCATTGCTTCTATAGATTGAGCCAGCCCTCCTCATTCTCCCATTCTATAGATTCAGGGAAGGGAGTAAAGGACATCAATATGTATCAGCCTTGTAGCCGACTGCCCCCAAGCAGGACGGTGGAGGAGCTGGAGACCTCAGATTCCCACCTCCCTACAGCCTCACTGCTCTCTCACATTCATTTATAGAGTATGGCCTAGTGAGTCCAGATGGCCAGGATGAAGCAAGAGGCTGCTCAAGGCCTGCTGCCTGCTGTCTCTCAAGGTTCACCTAGCCTAAGGTAACACAAAGTTCTTGTTCTTTTCCCAAGTCTTTCTGATGTCTCTGAGAAATAAAACGATATCTCAAATTTCTATAAATACTTCTTGGATCGAACATCATTCAATTCACTAACTGGTTCATTCAATTATCTACCCAAATATTTCATCTCTCCATTAACCTACCAAATAGTCATCCATTTATCCAACCACCCTCCCACCAAACACGTCATTCTATTTTCCACCCATTGTTTTTGCCCATCCATCCACCCAACCATCCACCCAACCATCCACCCATCCATCCATCCATCTATCCATCCATCCATCCACCCATCCACCCATCCATCCATCCACCCATCCATCCACCCATCCATCCATCCATCCATCCACCCAACCATCCATCCACCCATCCATCCATCTATCCATCCACCCATCCATCCACCCATCTATCCATCCATCCTCCCATTTACCCACCCATGTACCCAGCAGTCACTGAGTACCTCTTGGCCGAAGGGCCCTTCCTTCTCTGTTGTGGAGATAGCAGGAAAGGTGGCTGATATGGAGTGTCTAGGAGACCTACCTTTTCACTGACAGGTACCCCCACCTGGTTTTGTGCCCCCTGGAAGCTACTCTTCCTTTTTTTGTTGTTTTTTGTTTGTTTGTTTTTTTGTTTTTGTTTTTGTTTTTGTTTTTTGAGACAGGGTTTCTCTGTGTAGTCCTGGCTGTCCTGAAACGCACTCTACAGACCAGGCTGGCCTCGAACTCAGAAATCTGCCTGCCTCTGCCTCCCAAGTGCTGGGATTAAAGCCCCACCCCAGATAACTTCCTCTCTCTCTCCAGAGAATCCTCTGACCATTCTAGACCACGCTGAACTCTTCAGTACTCTTAGACTCTACCCTACGCCCCAAAGCAAAACATGCCAGCTCCTCAATGAACCATTATACTCAATTCCTTGTCTAACTGGCTCTAACAATTACCTTTCCATGCCAGCCTCTGTGCTGGGGCATCGGTGAAAGACATGTGGACAGGCAGACACGGCATCTGCTCACAGAGAACTATGGCCTAGCTTCTGATGGGGGAGGGGCTCACTCAGAAAAGGCACTAAAATAAACAAGCTGAGAACCGGTGGTAGGTGGTAGCATTAGATATGAAAATGGAAAGCTTCCCGTTAGAGACTAGACCAGGAGAGAATAGAATGGTATTGGGGTGAAGGAACCAGCCCCTGTTGGGGCCAGAGTAATGCTGCTTGTGGGAGTCAAGACCAGCTCCAACGGGTGGAAACCCACACAGGAAAATCCAAGTCCTTCAACCATTCTCTTGCAGGACACTCACCCACCCTGGGATGGTCTTAAGGTAGCCCATGGCTGGATTTTGAGACAGCTGCAGTGTACAGGTGAGGCTAGCTCCCCTAAGAAGCTCTCACGGAGAAGTCTTATCTTTCCACACCCCCAACATTGGTGGCTCAGCGCCTCGGACATTTGCATTTCATCTGCTTCTCAGGAGCTCAGTGAAGTGGGTACCACGCCTAGAGAGGACCTAGGTCTGAAAGGTGGTGAGGGGGATCAAGGCAGCCACCGTGGGAGAAGAACTTTCCCACCACAGAGGAGATCTTGTCTTGACTCCCACAGTGTGAGCATTTCAGTCTGCATTATCTTGTGACAGGACAGGCCCCGGGGAAGCCTGTCCCTGCTCAGAGCTCAACAGTGAAGAGTCAGTGTCCACATCATTCCAGGTGCAGCCCCAGGCACTACACGGCTCTTCCTCGAGCCACATTCTCTTTAACGGGCAAGACCCACCACAAGCCATGCTTTACAGACACACAGGTGCAATAGACTGGCTGATCTGCCAAGCCAAAGGCAGCAGGGTTGGCTTCAGCAGCATCCTTCTCCTGGACCCTACATGTTGCTTCTACAGGGGTTAAGAAAATGTCGGCAGACAGAAGCTGGCTACTCTTTCACATTCAGCTGCCCCTTCCCCTCCCATTGATGATCCATCCCCTGGAGACTTTGTGTACTCCAGGACCTGCTGAGGAGTCCAGGGCACTAGCATATATCTGAGCTCTCTACTCCTCACACTGACCCCATGAAGCATGGAATCAGCCAGAGTTCCCTCAGGTTCACACCATAAACTCAGGGGCTACAGCCACTCATCTCAAATGGCCACAGGGACCAGCCCTGCCTGCCACCATAATCCAAGGCAGAGAAAGTGCAAAGCCAGCCTACTGATTCTGCACCCTCAGTAAGTAAGGCTCCTAAGCACCCCCCCCCCAGGGGAAAGTACTTAGTAAGTCCTGTCGCTAGTTCACAAGAGCCTCTTTGTTACCAGATTCTCACTCTAGGCACAGGCTGAGAGGGAGGCAGGGGACAAAGCAGGAAGGCAAGGAAGAAGACCAGATAACAGAATAGGTGACTTTGGTTCATCTCTCTGTGGGCTTCAGACTTGGTTGGCTCCTACCATCTTTAAGCTGGTTGCTCCAGGCCTTGGAGTCATCTCTAGCCTGCCCCCTCCTGGTTCTGAGCAGGTCATCCCAAGCTTTGTACTTGTCTCTTCCTTGTGTTACTCACTCATCTTGCTGCTCTCTGCACCACACCTACTTCAGGGCCATACCTGTCTGCTCTCCGTGGACCCTGCAGGATGGGTCCCTGTAGACCGGTCCTCAAATAGATGCATCACTACATACAGGGAGCTGGCTAGGACAGGCAAAGAGCTCGGATAGCACACTTCCCCTCCCAGCAGCTGTGCCTACCTGATGTTACATTCAGGACCCCAGACATGTATAGCCAAGGCCCCTGGATATTGTTACGTGTGTATGTCGCTGGAGCAGGCAGGGGCCTCAGGCATCTACATTAGGAACAGGTATGGCCAAAACCTATGGGTACTTTGGGGAGGCATGTAAAGTAAGGAGTCACTGTTCATGAGTCACAGAGCCCAGCATCGGTCAGTCAGACCTTAGTGTCTCATGATGTACAAGTCTAGCCTGTGCCCTTTGGGCCTGAGAGCACTTGCAGGGGACAGTGCTCAGCCTGGGGCTTTCCCTAGTGCCACAGGGCTGGTTCCGCATGAAAACAGGGTAGATTGAAGGTGTGGAGGGTTAGTAGTCCTGAGGCAACATCCAGGGAAGATAAATAGGGCAGGCTCCCCCATCTTCAAAGGGATATGTCTAAGACCTTTGTGCATAGCTATTCCAGGGTGTCAGGCTGAGACCAAGGCTGTTTATCTGGTGGTAACCCTGACTGGGTTTGCTCTCTTGCCTAGCCCCTCTGTAAATCCCCTGCTATGGGTCCTGAGACCACCTCTGGGAACTCCTGGCTGTAAGCATAGGTTCAAATTCCCATGCATTTTTGTGGCCTTAGGCAAATCACTAACCACAGATTCTGCTTCTTCACCTGTCCAACACAGATAACCACAGACTTGCCTTGAAGACTGGGGTGCAAAGTGACAATCCTGGTTATAAAGCCGTGTGTTAGTTGTAATGAACGAACATCCTTTTTTCCCAATAACCACTAGGCAGTGGTCAGGCTTCTCACAGAATCCAGAAATAAATGACAACAGCTCTTTAGAGAACTGGAGAGGCAGGCAGGCCAAGCAGGCAGGGCGGTGAGCAGGGGGCTAGTCCCTGGATCTCAGCTCAGCTAATTGTGCCTGTAACCTTGGGTTTATCTCTGCCATGGGCAGTATCATGTCTCTTATGTAGCAAATGTGTGAGCATCCGGAAGTGTTGGGAACAGACCCTGTAGGAGGGCTCAGCTCGGATCCTGGAAACCCTTACTGGTATAAGCAGCTGGCTCCAAAGGAAGCGGATGCGCAGTCAGAGAGGGAGGTGTGTATACTTGGGCAGTCGGGAGCTGGACCCTCAAATGCTTCCTCCCTTCTTTATGATTTCCTCACTACCTGGACCACAGTGTTAGGCGGGAGCTCATTCCCAAGCCTTTGGTTCCCATCCAGGCCAGCTTTCCTTGGCTGGGACCCAGGTTTATCAAAAGCCTGGGTCCTTTACATGAGCTCCTGGCAGCTGGCTGGGAGGTTTTCATTCACACTGAGGGGTGAGTGAGTCACTGCAGCTGCTAGTCCAAGGACAATCCTTCCCTTACTGCTGACAAAGACCAGCCTCTGCCTAAGTGAGTGGAGCCCTGAAGGTGGGTGGAAGACCTTCCTAGTCATCTTCAGCTGATGTCTATCAAGGACACCCCAAAGATGGGATCCAGTGACTCCAACAGTCGCAGGAGAGCAAGAGTCAGTGAGTGGAAGAGATAGATAGTACTTGTTGCCATGGTAGACAAAGGTAGACCCGATAGGCACCTGCTATGTGCAAGAGGAGGGTTCTATGGCCCTTTAAGAGAGCTGGTACTCATAGAAGCCTAAAATAAATCTTATATAAATGCCAATTTCTTATGGGGCTTTTTTGTATGTTTTTTAATGTATGATGTGTAATGGGCTCTTTTTTCCCCCCCTAGAATGCAGCCACTACTTAAACTCCATCTTAATTAAAGCTTGTTGTGCATTAAAGATGTGGTGGCAATTATATCTTAGATGTGAATACACTTGGCAAAGGGCGGGGAGCTGGCCTAGGAACAATTGCTCATTACACCTCATTCTGGAATCTACTGCCAGCCTGAGGGAGGTGGGCGGGGCCCTAGAGGCTGTTCCTGGGGGCAGAAGAACTGAGCTCCGCATTGAACAGAGGCTGGTTCACCTTTCACCTGTACCAGCTTGCCTACCTTCTTGTCTCAGCATTGGACCTGATAAAGAACATATGACCCGGGAAGGTGCTAGCCAACCGGACTGACCGTTTCTCCACCTCAGGAAAATAGCAAAGCAAGTCTGGAGCCTTGCGCAGGCTGCCACTGGCAGAGCCCATGGGCAAACCAGAACCAGTGGGCAAAGCACAGGCACAGTGGAGAATGGGTGCAGCGTGATGGTGCCTCTGCCTGGGCGGATCTCTTGCTCGGCTCCTAGTGCCCTAGCCCATTAATCTGCAGAAGACGTACCAAGAGCACGAGGATGATGGGGCCCTGGTAGATGTAGTCCACTAAGTCGCCAGGTTCCTTGCCAAACCAGCACCTGCAAAAGATAGGGCGGCTGAGGTGGACACAGATTCTCAACTCAGAACTAGGTCTCTTGTATGATTCCTCCTGAGCCCCAGGCTCCAGGGCAGTTCTTGATAGCACTAACTACTCTAGCAAGGGCCTGCCCTGTCTTTTGCTGTTTGTCTGGTGGAGCCAGTCTCCTGTGGCCAGTCTCAGGGCTTGACTGGGGCAGGGGTGGGGTTGGAGCATCCAGGACTGGGCATGCAGCAGGAACGGGAAGCAAGGAAGAACTGGGCTCTCCTTCACTGGTCTATGGGCTGGCTGTCCCATGCCACCTGTTGTTTGTAGAACCTGTGCTGTGTGCCAGACACTCATGGCACACAGCTGCAGCTGTGGATGTGGGACCTTCTTCAACCCTGAGCCCAGCTTTTAACCTTTGAGTTGAGCTCCAAACCGAGGAAGGAACCTACTACCTGGCCAGGTTTACTGGCAGCTAGAGATGCTTTGGGACCCAGATGAAAGACTGGGCTAAGTTTCTGGCTCTTCCAGCAAAGGTCATCCAGTGCAGGCCAGTCTCAGACAGCCATCTCAGAGCACTCAAAATTTCTGGTGTCTGTTTGAACAGCCCTGAGAGAAAGCTTATCACCTACCAAGGCAGCCCTCCACTTCCTGAGCACCTTTTGTCTTTATGAGGCTTTCTTCAGATGTGACCCTACTCAAATGCCAATTACCACCTTTTGCCCCTGTGACCCCATGGGTGAATTGCTGTCACCTGGGCTCTCAAAACCCCCAGGCCAGCCTGTCCCACTTACTGCTCATTCTCATAGTAGAGTTTGCCAACTGCCCAGGCTACGATGATAGGGCAGGGTATGCCTGAAAGGAGAGACACGTGCTGCAGGGATGGACACATGCACAAACACCCTCTTGTAATGTCAAGGCAAGACATCACAGGGGTCTGGGATGGTTTTGGGTCTTCCAACTACAGGCCACCTATGACCTCATGGTGCACGTCCCAGCTCCTGCCCCAACTCTCAGCCATCCTCCCTAAGGTGTGGTGTAGTGGACAAGTATCTCTGGGCTGGTCACCTGGGATAGGAGGAAGGCTTTCTGGAATGACTTCTGGAGGGTTTGAGGGCAGAATAGTGGGAGTAGATGCATCCTGAGATGGTGCAGGTGGTGGGCAGAGCTGTACTTGGGCATTGGTCAGGACTGCGTGGGGGCAGTGGCTGGGGTTTGCATGGGAGTAGCAAGGCAGGCTGGGTTCCAATCCGTGGCCTCAAGATGAAGGGGTGGGAGAGTGGATTTTATCAACAGTGCCCCTTTCCCAGGAAGTCCTCCTGCCCAGGGACCCTCACACCATCCAATGAAGAGGAAGAGCCACTTGCGCAGGTGCTCCGTGGAATACGTCATGACAATGGCCGTGTGCAGGTAGCAGCCCTCCACAAACATCCAGAAGAAGTTGGTGACCACAAAGTAGTTGAAGATGGTGGTGATGCAGCGGCACCAGACCTGCATGTGGGGAGGGGTAGGGTGGTGAGAGGCTGCTGGGGCAGCAGAGCAGCTCCCACAGGGAGCCATGGAACCTTGAACTTTGGGACACATGGACAGGGTTCCAAATGCCAACTCCCAATGGGGTAGCCCAGCCTCCCACCCTCACTTCCGGGCAGCTCCTCTTCTGTGTGCCTCTGACTTCCTCTCCTCCCCAGCCTCTTAAGCCTCTTATGTAGTATAGGAGATGGAACCCAGGGTCTCCCACCAGCTAGGCAAGCACTCTATCGCTGAGCCTACAGCCCTAGCTTTTAAAAACATTTGAAAATATTTTTAGTTTGTAATAGGATCTCACTAAATTGCCCAGGCTGGCTATGAACTCACTATGTATCACAGGTTTGCTCAGAACTTGTAAAAATCTTTCCCAGTTTCCCAGATAACTGGGATTACAGGTCTGGATCACTGTGTCTGATAGATCTTTTCAGTCTAGAAAGAGACAATGGTTGGCTTCCTGCCAACTGACTGGGGCTCAACACTATTTTCAATGTCCATTTGGCTACACAGCTAATCAGACTGGGCTTCATTTAGGGATAGACTTTTCACTTAAAAAGAAAGAAAACAAGCCAGGCATGGTAGCTCACGCCTTTAATCCCAGCACTCTGGAGGCAGAGGCAGAGGCAGGCAGATCTCTGATTTTGAGGCCAGCCTGGTCTACAGAGTGAGTTTCAGGGCAACAAGGGCTACACAGAGAAATCCTTTCAAAAAAAAAAAAAAACAAAAAACAAAAAACAACAACAACAACAAAAAAACAGGGTGGGGCAGCTGAGGTGTTGGGGTTCCTGCCGGCTCATAGCAAGAGGCTCTTGCTAATTTTAAGGCCTCTACAAATCCAGGCACTTTTCTAAGCCCCAAGGTAGCCATCTTGTCCATTGGTGAGAGGAAAAGAAGACATGAATAGAGGCTGTGCTCAGGACCGCTGTCGTGTGACCTATCAGCAGAGCTGGACCTGTCTCCATTCCTCTGAGCGAGGAGACACTCCCAAGAATATTGCATGAATGTAAGAAGGAAAGGCACTGTCCCAGAGTCATGGGCTTCCATATCTGTGGCTTTCTCCCAGGGTTCTCTTATGGTCAATGTTAGCACATGGAGAATGTGGAGAAAACAGTGGGCTGGGGAAGGGGAGCCCTGGGGATTCTACTTCCTTCCTGTGTGGCTTAGCCATCTGGCCCCTGGGTACTGCTCCTACGCTGAGCTGCTCGATGCCCCATACCTCTGCCCTCCAGCCTCCAGCCCTGGTCCTTTGTTCTAAAGAGTCTTGGTGGGTGGGAGGCTATGAACCCCAATACTAAAGCTGCCTTTTTTTCCAGGTGAAGTGTAGTCTCATTAGTGCCAGGTTGAGTTAAGGATCAAACTAGACCAATTGTGTGCGTGTGCATGTGTGTGTGTGTGTGTGTGTGTGTGTGTGTGTGTGTG
>JADRCD010190308.1:0-14803 GCA_019843815.1 Montemys delectorum
TTTTTTTTTACTTGGAAAATTGTTAAACCTTAGTGGATATTATATCATACATGTTTTGGTTAGGAAAAGAATGAAAGCCACAGTACTTTACAGACTGTATCATCATGTGTTAATACAAAAAGAATAGAAGAATATGGCCAAAATGTGACTGCTGATAGATAACAGATAAGCAAGTGAAGTTTTTGAAATCTACTCTTCATTTTCATATCTAACCTTGTCCCACTAGAATATCATTTTATACTCTTAAGCATCAAAGGATATCTTCTCTTTTAGATCCAGTAAGAGCAGCTAAGATCAATGAACTTCGTTTTTCAGCACTCTTCTTTCATATTACAAGGTTGCAAAAGCAGCTTCCCTTCAGTAGCAGCAAGGCACTTGTGTGGAGTTGAGTTCCACCGCTCAAATGCTCATGCACACACTTAAATATTCGGTTTCAACTCATCAATTGCAAATGAAACCCACGGACACTTAACCATAGCTTTGCATAGAGCATACCAACAGAAAAGGAAGCCGGATGAGATGAGCGCTGTCATATTCCACTCTTCCCAGCCACTTAAAAACAAACGTATGCTGAAGTATTTTCCTGTCTGTGTATTGCCCTCCTGGCTGGCATTTGTGAGGATATGATTGAAAAGAGCAGAAGAGTATTAAGGTGCAGAGAAAATCCTGACACATAATGGATTAGAGCATAAAATTAGTCAGCTCTCTCCTGATCCTCGGAGAGCCCCTGCAACTGCTTATCTTTGACATACGAGTGAGCAGAATCGAGATAAATCTTTATCCTTTCCAACAGTGCACACAAATGTCCATGTTGCGTCAGCTTTCCAGAAAGCCTGCATGCTATCCTACGTCCCACTCAGGTCACAGGTATCAGTTACAAATAATAATGTCCCGAGTTAAGTGCTCAGCTACACAGTAGTTCTTGTTGGTATTTCTCTGTGTGTCTGTCTGTGTCTGTCCCTCTGCCTCTCTTTCTGCGTATCTTTGTCTTTCTCTCTATCTTTGTCTGTTTGTCTGTCTCTCTCTGTCTGTCTCTGTGTGTGTGCTTGTATGTGTGTGTCCCATTTGGATAATAATAATGTTCAGACTTATTTCCCAAAATTTAGAGCTTGCCTTATAAAATATTAAAATGCTTATCAACGTTTGGAAACTGGCAGTACTAGCATATCTTGCCAGCAGTATGCTGCTGTTCTTCTGCTACATATTAATTAGGACACATATAAAAATACTTCCCTTGAATTTTGTCTCCATTGTTTAGAAGCTACACAGAGAAAGGTGCAGAGAAACACGTTCAATCCCTTATAATATGCCATCTCTTAAGTGCTGAAACATTGACCATCAAATAGAATGCATCAAATAATACTTATGAACATATGACCATTTTAAAGGTTTCTTCTATTTTCACATGGAAATAGAAGTAAATTCTCATTCTTTGCCGAAAGCATACATTTTCAAATTATGAATCATCTAAAGGTCTTAGTTGTTACTACCAGGTAGGGCATTTCACCAGGAAGGAATGGAAAGTACCTTTTGTTTAGTTCTTCATCTCTGATATCTATAGGCTGCATTTGCAAAGTGACTAACAAATTGTAAATGTACCCTCCTCCACAGAGGAACAGCCCCGTACATGTAAAATATCAGTAGATTCAACTAATTAAAACTAAAGTGGTTTTGTAAAGATACATATGTCATTGTATGACATCCACAATTCTGTAAGCAAAAGACTATAGTAACATCTTTTGCCTTTTGCAACTAGTCACTAATTAGGAGTCAATTGAAAGCAACCTTAAGAATAAATTAAACCACTATCAAAGAATTTTTCTGCTTAGTTAATTTTAGGAGCAAAATTTTTTACACATGCCTCATGGGAATTTTGGAAATTAATTCTTTTTTGGCCTTTTCTCTACTTAAGAATCTTTTGCCGAAATAAAGGAAACAGAAGTAAGAAAGTGAGCATGAAACAAAATAGATTCCCCACTGCAGGAAATTCTGGAATTATTACTCCATTTTCAGCAGCAACTTTAATTATGTGAACTAGTAATAGGTAAGTGCATCTCTTATATTTTACTGTGTCTGGGAGAAATTTCATCTTTTCACATAGAGAGTGCCTAATTTCCTTCTTATTAGTAAATGACAAGAGCAAACAGTTCCACCATTGTGAACCAAATTTTCCAAGCTAAAAAGTAAAAATAATAGTACTTTTTTTCAAATAATAAAATTAAATGAAGCCATTTATACTAAGTACTAATCATAATATTAGGTCTCAGATATTAGCTCTTACAGTTATGTTGAAGTGACTGTTGGGGAAGGAATATTGGCTTCTGCTATGTCAAACTGAGATGTTAAACTATCACTTCTCCCATAACAGTGTAAAGGTATTTGAGGACAAGATCTTCTGGAGGTAATTAAGTAATGAGGGTGTAGCCCTGTGGATGGGTTTTTAAAGGAAAAACATGAAAAAGTCTGCCTTTCAATTTATTTTCTGTCTGTGAAGATAGAACTCAAATTCATCTTTAAACCATCTCCAGATATTGGCGTTTGCTTATTTGGTTCATGGTGTGCCAGGTACCAATATTGTAAGAATGGAGTATTTGTGGTTTAAGTCACATGGTGTTGCATTTTGTTAAACAAGCTCAAAGTACTTACATTTAGTAATTGGATTGATTTAAATATTGGTGGAATTTTTAGGAAACTATTCCAATAGTGATGAAAAGGGGTAGAAATTAGGGATCATAAGAGACACTTGGGTGTGTATTTCCTACGTTGCCTGAAGGGCAGTGCAGAAGTTCTGAAGGTTTGTACTTACTGTTTTTTTTTTTTTATTAAGGAATTTATTTATATCTCATGGAAACATCATTTTTTTAACCAGATGGACTAGATAGATAAAGGCCAATGCTTAAAGCAGCAGTTCTCAACCTGTGTGTTCAACCCCAACAACCCTTTCTCAGGGGTCACCCATCAGAGAGTCTTCATATCAGATATTTACATTATGATTCATAACAGTAGCAAAATTATAGTTAAGAAGTAGGAAGGAAAATGATTTTATAGTTGGAGGTCATTACAATATGAGGAACTGCATTAAAGGGTCACAGCTTTGGGAAGATTGGGCACCACTGCATCAAAGTAGTTTCATAAGAATTATAATGTGTTTTTACTTAGAAAAAATAACAACTCATCTGGTTTTGATTCTTTTCTCATTGCTCTGTTAAATGCTTTGCAAGAAGCCATTGAAGGAAGGGAGGTTTTATTCTGGCTTGCTGTTCAAACACTCAACATTTTCTTCTACAGGCAGCTCAGGTTCAACTCCCAGCACCCAAATCGAGACTCAAAACTGTATGTAATGCCAGGAACCTACAATTTCTTCTGACCTCAGAGAGCACTAAGCATGCACATAGTGTGCATACATACATGAGATGAAACTCTTACACATATAAAATAATAAAATAAAATATTTTAAAGTTATTCTCAGATAATTGACTGAATAGGAGCTTACCATCAAAAATATTTCTAAAGGACATTTATTGTCCACACAATATATAGGAAGTCTTTAATGCTTTTCTTTGTTTTATGTACTAATAATTTAAAAATCAAAATACATAATTTTACATACTCTTGTATTTAAGTCTTTTTCATTGTGTAAAACTTTCTAAAACTGTTGTTTGCTGCAGGTTCTTGTATTACTACAATATTGTCCTTCAAGATTGAAACCTGTTCTGGAGAAAAGCTCTTTACAGAGAATGAACAACTCAAAACAGTTTCAGGAAGTGCCTGAAACTGAGCAGAGTCCTAGGTTTAGTCTTTGCCAAAGTAAACAATACTTTGAAGACGGTTGAAAGACTCTGAGACAAGATAAACTGCAAAGAAAGCTGAGATGAGATAAGCTGCCTAGAAGCAGAAACCTGTCTATCTGCCTGGAAGAGGTATAGAACAACTGAGTCACTTGGAAAGGACATGTTAACCCATTGAGCTGCATGCAGGCTGTGCAGTGTGCTCCAGATTCCCAGACTTTGTGAGATACTGTCCATGCCAATGTGAGCCTTGGTGACAAAGGTGTCTTTTAGTCTTTTCTGCCCCTGTAAGTAATCCCAATAGGACTCCCTGGTTCACCAAATTAGACTTTGGTGGTATCTATACTTTGATATGTTTTGTGTTCCTTATCTGGGGTTGTGTGATGTGTCTCCTCAGGAAACATCTTGTCACACAACATATAGAGAAATTATTGTATTAATCTTTTTAAAGTTGCTGCGCACTGTTTAGAAGTTGGTGAGCTGGAGTGTGCCACCTGAAGAGGACATTTTCGTAGTATGGGTACATGTTTTTATCCACAGCAGAAGGAAGGAGGAAGGTAAATATCAATATGACAAGCCTGTCCAATAAATAGGCTAACAACTCTCATATACCTGCTACAAAGCCAAAGGGTTCTATCACATGGGAAAGCCCATCCCAAGGCCAGGAAGACCAAGAAATCCTGATGTAGTTTGAGGCTACATATACTGTAATAATCAATATATGGTACTTATCTAATTGTATCTGCTAATGAAACCTCCTTTGAAACAAAAATAAATGTACATTACCTATAAAGTGTCTTTCGACCTAAAATTGTCTTGGTCAAGGCAAAATATAAATTTACTTAAGAAAACAAAAACTTTAACATTTAGAAAAGAAGATTAGTTATAGAATATGAATAGTTTTGTGGATTTTAATCATTTGTCATACATATAAACCTGAATTTAGTTAATTAATTTAGTTATTAACTAAATCCCTGAAGTTTAATAGACTGAGGGCAAGAAAAAAGTTTTTATAAGCTCCATATTCACAGCTGATGATCTGAACCCTGGCTTCACATTTTCCCTTTTTCATTCTGGGGTAGTTAAGGTTACTTACGATATAATATACTTGCACTTGAATGAAAGCATATGGCTGAATTAACCATTGAGCCTACAGCTAGTTGAATATTTACGAAGAATTGTTGGCAGTCACTAACTACTAATGGTGACATAATGTTCTACAGTAACAAAAAAAATGCAATACCACCACCAATCCTGGTAGCCTTTGGCCAACTTAGAGATTTGAAAGGAATTTTTAAAGGAAATTCAAAAGGAGTAACTATATTTCCAATGAACAAATTAAAAAATGACACAAACATTTTATAATGATAAAACTAACTTACCTTGTTATTTATTTATTATTTATTAATGGAGTAAAAATGAATGACTGTTGTTTATGAATAAAATTTCAGAGCACAGAAAGGCCACCATGAAAGAAATAAAAATTAAAATCTTTATACTCAACTTAGCACACTTCTTACACTCCACAAAAAAAAAATCCATCAGTCTTAGGAATTTGTGTAAAGTCAACTCTAGCTATATCTAACATATAGCTTTTAGAAAATTTAATTGCTAAAATTGAATATAGCAGAAATGCAAAAAAGTTGTAAAAATTTACTCACCTCTCAAGAGAGAAAAAAAACCAGTGGATGATGTAATTAGCATGATTATGAAGACATAATAATTGGATTACTACTGAACAATTCCAGGGAATATAAAATAAGGAAAAACACTAAAGTTATGAGACAAATATGGGAAGGCATTGAAAGAAATCCATAAAAAGGTCATGCAAATACATTACTAATGAATTTTTCCATGGATACTAAAGCAGACAACTAAAACGCTGTCCATGTGAGTCCACTATCTTCTTGTCCCTGATAGCTCCTCCTGCCATCATCCTATATTAATATGGTATACAATTTACACTCAATAAGCCAATGAGATACATTATTGTTAAACAAAACCCATAATTTTATTGTTTTCTTTAATAATATTCACTGTGCTGTGTAGTATACGTGTCCAATTCCACATTATTATACTATGTAGGGGAACTATCTTATAGTGTCACACATAATAACCACAGTCCTAAAACTTTCGTGTGCTCCAGTACTACATCATTTCCTCTCCCTTAAGAATCCCTAACCATCACTGACCTTCTCACTACCTGTCTAGTTCTGCGTTTCCCAGAATACATCAGAGAAATAATAAAGTATTTACACTTTCCCACTTAGTCTTTCCATTCACCATTATGCATTTAAGGCATCTTCATCTTTTCTAATGTCTGGAAAATGCTTTTTATTTTTATCACAAATAATATGATATGTATACTAAAAAGTGCTTGTGCATTAAGCTATTAAAGGATGTCTTGCTCACTTTTCCTTTCAATTGCTATGCTTTTTAAAAATGTTATGTATGGTGTGTGTGTGTGTGTGTGTGTGTGTGTGTGTGTGTGTGTGTATGTGTGTGTGTGTGATTGTACAGGTGTACTGTTTGTATAAGCCCACGTACATTTGAAGAGAATATTGGATTACCTGTAACTGAAGTTACAGGTAATTATGAACTACCATGTGGGTACTCGGGATAAAACTGCCGAGGCATCTCTCTAGCTCTCTACCATGCTTTTTATTTTTAAAATTCATCGGTAGAGAATTTTCCTATTATTTTCCAAATTTGCATGTTTGTAGTAATTTGCCCTTGGACTTTTAGGACTCAGTTTGAGTCCACGCTTGTAAAACATGTAAAGTCTCAGACTGTAATCAATTTTGTATAAATGTCCAACCGCTGTAGCACCTCGTGATGAAAAGCATATGTGTCTTTGTGATTTGTTTTTTTATATTTAGATTTGTTCTGGTATGTCATTTCTATCCTGTTGGTGTTGGTATATTGCCTGCCACTTAGCACCACAGTGTCTTAGTACTGTAGAATTACAGAAAAATCTATATTTCAGGCAATGTCCATCTTCCACCTTTGTTCTTCTTTAATATTCTTCTAGTCAGTGCGGATAGATGATTTTGCTGTTCCATTTAAACTTTAGAAATAATCTGATAATATCTACAAAATAGCTCGCTAGAATTGGGTTGGGATGGTATTTAAATCAATCGATTAGCAAGTGTGGTGGAATATGCCTGTGTGATCACATTATTCTGGAGGCCGAAGCAGGAGGATTGTCAGTTGAAGACTAGCCTGGTTTACATGGCAAGTTCCAGGCCAATATGGATACATAAGAGTTCATGTCGAAATATTCAGTAGATAATGTGGGATTGTGGAAATGGGATAAGAAGATGCTTTGATTTTTCCCTTTATGAAGCTTAAGCACATTTCCTTGTAAGTCTTATACATAGGTTTGTGACTGATCTTTACCGTTACAGTTTTATACTAATTCAAATGTCATTAAATTTATATTTTCGTTTCCAGTCTTCCTTGCAAGCGTCTCAGAAACCATTGGTTTTTGACAGTCTGTATCCCGGATCCATCAATTTTGCTTCATAGTAAGTATTTTGATATTGTTGCTGAATTTTCTGGTTTTCTAAAAATAGTCATGTTAGTTGAGGCCAAAGTTGCTCTTATTTTTTTCCAGTCTGTGTATTTTCTATTTTCTTTTCTTTGACTTAGTGGCTAGACTTTCTACAAAGTTAAGTAGAAAGGAGTGAGAGGAAGTACTCTTGCCTTGTTACCTCTCTTCAAGGTTAGATGTCGTCTTTCTAATGGTGATGAAAGCTGTAGCCCTTTATATACGTTCTTTTCCACGTTGGGAGAATTCCTTTATATGCATCACTTGCTCTGGACTTTTAATCATGGTTTGATATTGAATTGTCTCAAATCTTATGATTTATTGAGATGATTGGACTTTTCTTCTTCAGTAGGCTATTGCTGTGAATGCCAGCATTGATCGACTTTTAAATATCAAGCTAACAGTTCATTTGATATAAGCAATATTTAGTTATAATTAATTTTATATATTTTATACAAATTTTCAATATTGTATCAAGAAGTTTTACAAATATATTGTGGGATATATTGATATCAAATTTTTCTTCTGGTAATATTATTATTTGATTTTGGTATGAGGTTAATGTCACTGCTTAGAGCTAGGAATTATTCTTTTTTGGCTCCTGCTTATCATAAGGTTCTGTATAGAATTGATACCATTTTCTGTGTTTGAAAGAATGTTCTGGTGCAAGCAACCTGGCCTGGTATTGTCATTTTAACAGATATAACTGTTATATATCAAATTAATCAGAACACAAGAACTATTCTGAGTTGCCTGTCAAGATGGCTTGGAATGAGAATAATGTTTAAATTGGTAGAGTGATTACTTCCAATTATTTAAAGGCCTGAATATAAAAATGGGCTTGCATCTCTGAATAAGAAGAAATTGCTGCCAAAAATATTGGACTTTTCTTGATCTCAGACTTCAGAGACATGAGCTCCTCCTGGTCGCAAGTCTGAATCCTTTCAAACTGGAGTTTACTCTGTCAGTTCTCTTGAGTTTGCTGATTTCTGATTCTAAATCTTGAGACATTAAGCTATAACAATTATAATAAATCTCTTTTACTTGTTTTATTTCTCTGGAGAACTTAAATATACAAGATTAAATATTAGTGACACAAATTATGTCATTGACATCAGCTTAGTTATTTGTTTTATTGGCATCCTTCAACAAATCCATCAATCACATCCAAGCTACCAATTTGTGGGTGTAAAGTTGTCTGTTATCTTTATTATACTTTTAATATCTGAAGAATTTGTATAATACCCTCTTTCTTTCATAAATGACATTAATTAATTGATGACTGTTTTTCTTCAGAATTAGCTGGGATAGAAGTATGCCAATTTTATTGAGCTTACAAACCTAGCAATATTGCTTTTTAGATACATTAATTTTCTAAATTTATCTATCAATATTTTTATGAATAGCTTAGTGATTTTGTTCATGCTAGCTTTTCTTTTTGACTCACAATGCTTAAGATATACTTGTTTGAATGTATCAACCTTTTATGACCTGTATATTTTTGTTTCAGAACTTCTTATTCTACCTCACATCCTGAAGGCTAGTCAAGTAACCAAATAATAAATAATAATGAGAAAAATAATTTGGGATAATATTTGACATTTAGACTTTAACCATAGCTTGAATGAATGTTATGAAATATATTTCTTCATCATATTATGCATTCAAAGTCTACACCAGTTAATATATTAAACATTGTGCTAACAGGAACAAATTCAGACATGGAAATAATATACTCGATGTTACATTCGGATACGAAGAAACAGTTTTGTTACTTACATACATAACTTCATTTCTGAGTTACTTGGAATTGGGTTTCAAAAGAAATAAGAAAGCTGGGTCATGAAGATCACTGGAAGCCATGATGACAGCAATATCCAGCATGGTGCTGAATATTATCTCACCCGAATTTCTCCTTCTTTCCATTTGTCTGGAAAATATTCACATGTCACAGGGTATACACAAAGCAGTCTAAACAGTGTAATCTTTAGCTAGAGAGTCTTGCACCTGCCATGATACAAAAATAAAGAAAAGAAAGAAAGGAACACTGATGTGTTGGTAGTTGCCAAACATGAAGGTCTTTCTCGTTCCAAATCCAACTGCTAGTTAAATCTTTATATAGGATATATTCCTTCTCCCTGACCTTAACTCTTTTTCAATAGATCTTTGTTCTCTTGCTATGACAACATCATTTCTTGCCTTACAATGGTTTTATAGTCAAGTGGCTTGTCTTTGTTGATATTGGTTTTTCTAGACATTATATTAACTTTTCTTGATTTTTGTTTTTAATTTTTTAAATTATTCCAAATCTAAACTACCAATATTCAAGAGTTATATTCACAAAATCTTTCAGTTATAGTGAAGCCTTTAGAATTGAAAAATCCATTTGATCGTGAATGCTTTCTAAATTTCAGGACAGGCTTGATTAAATCAAGGACTGCTGACACACTTCATGCTTACATACAGCATGGGGGTTGCTTAACAATTATAATGCTCATCTTTCTACCTTTCATCTTTTTCTATATTCTATTGTCATATTTTTTATCTCCCCACAAAGTTCAAATATTCATGGCTTTATTCTTTTGACATATATTTGTCCCTCTAGAATTTCTTGTAGTTACTAAATTTCACTAATAAATATTTCAGTGTAGAAATAAGAGCTTTCATATTTTTCTTTTCATTTTGGTATTCATTCTTTATGAAAATTAAGTCACAGTGGTTGCAGAGTCTTTGTCTTTCTTTATCATACTTTGTGCATCTGCTGGAGTGGACTTGTCTTTCAGTTTGACTTCTTCTTTCTACACTATTTGTAAGTTGAACTTGTTTTTCCCTGTGACTCTTTCTAATAGGATATCTGCATAAAGTTCATCTATGGGAACAAATGAAACTTGGTGTTGACTATAAAATGGAATCACTCTAGTGGTCTTGTTTTAGTTGTGTGCCAAGAGGATCAAGTATAGAACTATATACCCTGACTACTAAGGAGAATGGAGTCAAACCCTTGGTCACTCTTTGAATTCTGTAAACCTGTTCAAGATAGGAGTCTAAATGTTAGACCTAGTATAGTCTGTGTAGTGTCTATAGATGTGACATTGAACTGCAGGCCTAAAGTATCCTTGAGGACAACAGGAGCTGGGTCTTCTATTCTTCCAGTGACAACTGGTACCCCAGAAATCAATATCTCAGTTTTACACTATTCTTTGGAATCTCTGGAACCAAAGCCTGTCCCCATTGCCGCTGAAGCTCTGACCTGACTGATATCTGGGGCCATTAGAGCTGAAGGGCCCAGAACATCAGGAGACCTGACCTTGAGGTAATCACTGGACACATCTGAGCCAGAGTTGGAGGCCTGGGTTTGTGGTGGTTTCTGGCTCCATCAGATCCAAAGGCCTGAATGCACAACAATAACAAGGTGACCTTTTTCCCAAGATGCTTGTGGTGTTCTATTGGCCCTCAGTTACTTTATAAACATACTTGGCTAATATTTAAAGAAACAAAGTATGTGATGTGTTATAGATGTTGGTTTTATTTCCTCAGAGGAAAGGATGAGATGAGAGCCATACCCAAGCTTTATGAATACATGGTTTTAGCTGATCCCATAGTGTTTCTATATAACTATCCCTACACTTAGTCCTGAAAGCTTCTAGTCTCCATGCAATCTAATTTTCTACAAGCCCAGACATTGAAGACTTTAGCTTTCAGAATCTGTCTGCTAACCTAGGCCTAGAATGTTTCAGCATCTGAGACTTAGTGCTGCATAAACTCACCCATTCCTTCTGAACTCTGGGCTGGCTGGTTCAACTCACCCATTCTGGTTTAAACTCCTCTCCAAGCTGACTGATTCAAATTGGCTTTTCCTGGTTTCTGACTGAATTGCTTTGCCTGTAAAGACTACCTTTAAACTCCAGGAACTAAACTGCTCTTAACTGAACTGCTCTGCTCCAAACTGAACTCTTTTCTCTCCCCCACTGCTCCTAAATAGCCTTTCTTTCCTGTATGTTCTCGTCATATTTGTGTGTATCCTATCTTTGACTCATTCTGTCCAATATTTCTCTGATTTGTCACTTTGCTCCTCATTTAGACATCATTGCTTGTGATTAAAAGTATATACTAAAAGTGTGTGTATATTCTAGCCAGAGGAATTAAGGGTGTGTATTCAGGGCAGATCATATCTTTGCATGAGATCTTTTGCCAGAGTAGCCAGTTGCTGAATTAAAAGTCTTCTATAATATATTCTTACAGAAATTTCTAAATAGCTACAATCTTGTTATTATTGTTGTTTTGATATATATTAAAGCTTCATGAAAATCATAACTCAATTTGATGACTATTAACATTCTTATATTACAAGTAACATAAATTACCCTATCATACAAGCTAAATATTAAAATCACCAATTGCATATGAAAAGTTACTTTCATTTATCATTTTAAAATCATTGGTACTGGGATGGGGAGACACTTGATGGGAAAGAGTCCTTGACATTCATCCTGAAGACCTGAGTTTGGTTCCCAGAACCCATATGATGTAAAGGAAGAATCAACTCCTCTAAGTTGTTCTGTGACCTCCACCCACACACATGAATGTGAACTAATGCATATACACTAAAAACTTGAATGTAATAAATATCACTTCTACCTAAATGAAAATCTTTGAGCACATACACTAAAAACAAAAATGAACACACCTTCAAGGAACTGTGAGATAATGCTAGATTGTTTAACCTATGTCACCAGAGATAGGAAGAAGAAAAAAATATGATATTTTTAAAATATTGGATAATGTTGAAAATATTGCAAAATCGGTGAAAGCCCATGAATTATGAAAAAGAAGACAAACTGAAGTCCACATACAAAGGTCATAGTCACATGAATGGGAACTAAAAGCAATCTTTATTGCTACCAAAGGAGATGGCGCGTGTCACTTTTAGTGAAATAACAGTACATATGACTGTAGATTTGTCCTGAAAGAGTGAAACTAAGAAAGAAGTAGAACACTGCAAGGGCTTTAATAAAATAACTGTGATCCATTCTGTGTTTTTCTATGTGAAATGGCAAGATATTTATTTTCAGATAAATGTGAATTCATGAACTGTATTATTATTGTACATATTATTGTACATATGTGTGTGTGCACACACATGTGTCGCAGTACATGTAGAGGTGAAATGTCAATTTTTGATATCAGGTCTTCTCTTCCTCATTTATGTGAGATCGTGGGAAATGAATGCAGGTGAACTAAAAAAATCTAACAAGCATATATGCTGTTAAAGGATTTCTAAATCATAGATTATTATCTAGGGAGAAAAGAACAAAACTAATAAGTGGGGACTAAAAGTAAGCAATGGGCATAATAGTATATTTGTCCATGTTAAGTATTTATAGTAGTGAATAATCAGTAAAACAGTAAAAATAAATCTATTCTTCTTAGTTCATTTTAAGTACTAATTTATCAATTAAATACAAGCAAATACAGCACTGTTTGACAAGAACTTCAATACCTGTACTGTACATGGTATGTAAAGACTAAAATATACATATGAGATAAATGGTTAATGTTTGAAGAGACCTATCCAATGTAAAATCTACATTTTATTTGAAGTAGTACATTATTGATTCTAAGTAGACTTTCAGAGGTTAAAATTCATATTATAACTTCTAGAGCAGCCTCTAAAAT
Source organism: Montemys delectorum (assembly GCA_019843815.1). Classification (NCBI taxonomy): domain Eukaryota; kingdom Metazoa; phylum Chordata; class Mammalia; order Rodentia; family Muridae; genus Montemys; species Montemys delectorum. The sequence continues at coordinate 13,015 of JADRCD010190308.1, forward strand.
TAAGCAAGAATACATAGTCAAAATAAAAGACTCAAACCAAAGAAAAGATGTTCATGAAGGATGACAAAAAATTAAATCAAACAATGAAAACAGTTACAAACTTAAACACCTATGGCTGCATCAAATGGGAGTGAAGTACAGCTACAGAGCAAAGTGCATGCTAAAATGGTATGTTGGCTAATCTTTGTTGTCTAGACAATATCAACTATAATAAACTAAAAAAAACTACCTGCTATGTACACTCTAGCGAGAAATTTTGGAAGCAGAAAGACCCACTCTAAATCTGGATTGGACCTTCTATTTGCAACACGGGTTAAAGAACATGAAAGGAAGAATTATACATCATACTGATGTTTGCCAAATGGCCAAATTGTCAGAGTGTCTACTTACAGGCTAGTACAGCTTTCAGTCTTCAACAGATAAGCCCTTTCAGCGGCAGGTGATAGTCAAACTTCCAAGTTCTGCTGGATGCTTGGCTTCAAACAGTACATTATGTCACTCAAGGCCAAAAAACATTGCGGGAAAGGAATTGTGAGCCAAACAGTGGGGACCAGTGTGGTAGGGTGCTGCTGTCTGGACACAATGACATAGCTGCTGCAATCATGAACATAGAGCAAATGGGATAACTTGTATGAAGACTAAAAGCAGAACAAAATGGGGGCATAGGGAATAAAGGAAGGAGGGAGAGAGGAGAGGGTAGTTGGGACAAGCGTAATCATAGTGAACTGTACACAGGTATGATAGTGTCAAAACGCAAGCAAATTTAAAACAATACAGTAGGAATTAAACACTTTCTCTATTTTCATATAAATGTTATATGTAAAAATCTAGATGCATGTATAGAAAACTTCCAGGACTAAGACAATTTAATGAATTTGCAAAATATAAGTCAACACACAAAATCAATCCCATTTCCATGTAAAAACACAGACAACCAAGAACTACAATTTGGGAAAGGATTAAATTTACAATTATTCCAAAAATAAAATTCTTACATATACATGAAGTATGAGGCCTGAGTGGAATATGCATGATGAAAAAATATGAAACTATGCAGATATTAAGAAGATATAGATAGAGTTGCAACAGCTTCATGAATTAGAAACCTAAATATAGAAATGTGTTAATCTCCCTCACCCCATGAATATATAAATGTAATTTAATTGCAAACAAGTTCTCTCACAGAGATTGTGTCAATATGGACAATCTGATCATAAATATAATGGAAATACACAGAAGTGAAGCAGACAGAGCAATTTTGAAAAATAAACCTGAAAATGAAGAAAGCTTGCAATATGGATTTATAGTTTACTTTAAGATTACTATAATCAGGGCAGTGTGAGGCCAGCAAAGAGTATAAATATAGTCCAATAGAAGAGTTCAGAATATACAGGAATAGACCACAGAATACAACTCATGATTCTGTTAGAAATAAAATTTTCTACTAATGTTAAAAGGTTGTTCAGTGAAGATGTTACTCTTACCAACAAAGGCACTCAGAATCATTGAATAGTAGTCATGTGTGAACAAGGAACAGAACACTATCTCAGACTTCATTGCTTGCCCCACAAATGAGCACAAAATAGAGAACCTATACATAAACATAATGTATAAAAAATTTTAAAAGAAAACATTGAAGAAAATGTGCATAACCAGGGGTTAGATGATGTATCAGACACACTAAGAAGAAAATAAAAAGAAAAATGAGCTTTCATTAAAATTAAAAGTCATTAAGATAGAAGACAATCTATAAACTCAAAAAAAGTACTCATGAAGCACACAACTAGAA
>JADRCD010190311.1:0-13380 GCA_019843815.1 Montemys delectorum
AGACAGAGAGACAGACAGAGAGACAGAGGTAGAGAGACAGACAGAGAGACAGAGACAGACAGAGAGACAGAGACAGAGAGAGACAGGGACAGAGACAGAGAAAGAGAGACAGACAGAGACAGAGACAGAGAGACAGAGAGACAGACAGAGACAGAGAGAGACAGGGACAGAGACAGAGAGAGAGACAGGGACAGAGACAGAGAGACAGACAGAGACAGAGACAGAGAGACAGAGAGACAGACAGAGAGAGAGACGGAGAGAGACAGAGAGAGACAGAGAGACAGGGAGACAGACAGGGACAGAGACAGAGAGACAGAGAGACAGGGACAGAGACAGAGAGACAGAGAGAGAGAGCTGACTTATCACTTGGTCCTGAACAGCAAGTGTGTACTTTGCTTGAAGAGACTTTGCATCTGACTGACAAATGAGACTGTGCTAAGTTGGCCCATCTCTCCTTGAAGGAGCTCCCTTATGAATGAAGGAGAGGAACAGGGTAAAGGACTTGGGTTTACAAGAGATTCGGCTGGTTTTCTTGAAATACTGAACATCCCCACTGCATCTGAAATAAGATTCAATTTACAAAGAATTGATTTATCCACAGCTTTCCGAGAGCAATTCTATATTGGCATAGACATAAGTTTATTGGATCAATGAAGCGGCCAACACATTTTTATTGAACACTTAGTACATGGAAGGCATTGTGTCAGCTACAGAGAACAGACAGGAGAAGGCCTGTCCCTGAAGACAATGCTTCTTCAGGTATGGAGATGGGCTTTATTCACAGAGAACTGGATACTGAGGCAAGAAAATCCAATATGTGGCTTGAGGGCACATGTTCCCCCATAGTACATGTATTTTGACATTTGTTCCCCAGAGGGTGGCATTGTCTTGGAAAGTTGTAGAAAGATTAGGAGGTAGTGCTCTGCTGGTGGAAGTGTCCTTCCTGGAACCTAGCCTTCAAGATTGTACAGCATGGACTCACTTCCTGTTCCCACTCTGCTTCCTGACTGCAGATGCAGTGTGACCAGCCATGACCTCCTGTTCCTATCACCATGACATTCTTGTCCTGGTAGACTGTAACTCCTCAAAATGTTCAGCCAAACTACATACTTCTTCCCTTAATAAGCTTCTTGTCAGCTGTCTGGTCATAGCAATAAGAACTAACACACTCAGTAGGGAGTGTGGCGGTGAATCTGACTGGGCATAAGCAACTAAATAGTGAAGCAGTAAGAGTACAAGGTCCTCCCCTACAAAAGTGGGCATCAGACCATTTCTTTAGGACAGTGGTTCTCAACTATTAGGTAGTGACCCCTTTGGGGTCACATAGCAGATATTTACATTATGATTTACCACAACATGAGGAACTGTATTAAAGGGTGACAGCATTAGGAAGGATAAGCACCACTGCTTTAGGGCCTGCAGAGCAGAAAGTCTGGGGAGGGTTGGAGTCTCACCCAGGCCTTACTGCAGGAGCTGAGACAGTGGGCATTTCTGACTTTCAGGTCTTGGAGCACTAGCAGCTTTCCTAGGTCAGAAGCTCATGTGTCAGATCTCTCAGCCTCTGTACTGTCTTCTAATTAAACCCTTCCCTTTCCTGTGTCTCTTTCTGTCTGTCTGTCTGTCCGTGTCTGAGTCTGTCTGTCTGTCTGTCTGTCTGTCTGTCTGTCTGTCTGTCTCATTCTGAGTCATATAAGCAGGAACTTCCCAAACCCTCCCAGCCATACCTGGCTATCCTCAATATCTTCATCCAATCTGCCCTCACTCCTCTACAGACTTTGGGCCCATCCCGGCCGCCATCTTCACAGTCCTTATTCCTCTAGGATAAACTCATCAGGCTTATGCTGGGACCTCCCTTTTGCCTCTGGACTCATTGCCAACTCTTTCAGCAAGGCTTTCAGATCCAACCAAGAAACAGAGACACTGACCTCCCCACCACTCTTCTCTCTGAGCCTGTCACCACGCCAACTGCAATGCCAGCTACCCCTGTTTTGTACCTCATTGCCTTAATCAATATTGCTATGGAGCTCCTATTTATATATTTGCTTGATTGCATATTATTTGAGTCAGAGTCTCCTGGGTCCCTGACTGACCTTGAAGTTGCTATGTGATGACCTTGAATCTTCCTGTCTATACCTCTCCTCTGCAGGAATTACAGGCATGGTTCCCCACACTCACTGTATATGGTAGATTGAACCCAGAGCTCATACATGCAATTCAGCACTCCTGGATCCCTTCTTCCATCTCCTCAGTCAGGACTTGTCCAGCCCATGTCTCTGCCAAGGTAGAAGCAACTGACTCAAGTGTGTGCGCCTTGGGTCCAGCATTCACATCATCAAAACTGTGGTACTCTGCCCTTGGACACTGGTGAAATGGCTTTATGGTTATTCCCAACATGGGCGCTCTCAAGTTACCAACCTTGGTTAATTCCCATTTGGCATATCCTGCTGCTCACAGCAGTTGGTCATACTTGAGCCTGCCCCAACTCTCAGCCTGGTGGCTGGTTCTTCTGATATCCACAATGACCCAGCAAAACTGGGTCCACTTTGAGTGACTTCACCTTTTACACACTCTTGCACTTCCACTCAGTGGACTCTTTAAGTGAGGCCCACCTAAGTCCCTCAGCCTGTAAGACCCTGGATAAACCAAACATCTTTAGCTTCCATCCATGGCAAATCCCACCCCCACAGCCAATTCCCTTTCCTATTTTTTTAAGTATAGTTTAATACCCTTCCATCCAATCTTCTCTAGAGTCCACATTTGCATATCCAAAAGCTCATTAGTGTTGCTGCTAAATCAAAGAGCCACATACCCTTTGTCTCCTTTAGCTACAAAGACATCGCAGAGGCCCCAACATGTGAACCTGCCTTCTAATCCCAAATCTAAGAGAGAAACAGACTAATTTCCCTACTGACAAAAAATATATTACACCTTTAGAAGCAAAAATCTGTTCTGCTTTAAGATTTTTTTTTCCTAATCCATTTAATATAGCCTTCTTAACTGGGCCCATCTAACTTTACATTCTTAGGCCCCCCTGCATATCACTACACCCACTTTGAGCCCACTGTTGGTTAGAGCTGTGGTCTCAGTCCTGGCCACTCCCCTGCAGCTCCTCTACCCTCTTACCTGCTGGAAGGAGCTAATAGGCAACATCTGCTAAGACGATCCCTCCCTCCCCCTCCCTTCCTAAAGATTCCCCCTCCCCATTGCTGCCCCAGGGAGTCACAGACAATCTGATTATGGGTCACCAATATGGGGTATTCAGGCCTGGAGACCCCCTTTTCCCTTGCAGCCTTTAAGAGGGTGAACACTACGTTGTCTGGCGGTACTGGTCTCCCTAGTTTAAAACTCTGCCTTATTCTCTGTGGTCTTAATAACTCTCTTAACCTGGAGGATGATTGGTCTCAGTGACTTTCTCTGGAACCTACACCCTCCTCCTCAGGCTCCAAACTTACCATTCCCCTGTCTCTGCTGCCACACTTTTAACAGATCTAAGGCTTCCTTGGCCTCTTCAGTAGCTCTGTGCCTTAGACTCTGTTGCTTCTTGCTTTTTCCATCTCTTCCACTAGCAAGGGCATTGTCTCTCTTTCTATACACTGATGTCTTTTTGTCTACCAACTTCCTCCTGCAGCAATCCTCCTGTCATATGGGACACCCGACCCTACCCCTAAACCCACATCCCTAACTCATCTCTCTATTCCACATTCTTCCAGGGATCAATTCCACTGCACAGTCCCTGCCCTTCTTGTTCATCCTGTTTCTTGCCTGGATAATTACAAAGTGGTCTCTCATAATGCTTGAGGCACCTGTCCAGACTCCTGGGGAGCACAGGTCTCACGTGTTCCAGGTCTAGCTCTGTCCAGGATGTCTAGAAAGCAGAGCCTGGGGCAAGGGTTAAATGCTGGTGTTTTGACTTGTGGAGTGCAAGCTAGAGCAGTCAGAGGCAAAGAAACAGGTGTGTCAAGCCAGGAACAATGTCAAATAATGAATGGGTCTCTCTGACCACAAGGCAGAAACTCCAGGACAGACAAGTCCCTGTGCTTGTTGAAAACTCAGCTGGATGAGAGCACACTCAGAGCAGTCCATAAGGGAAGAAGGATGGGACACTGAATGGCCCGGCAACCTCCGTGACTCACTGAGCAAGGCTGGCCTCTGAGGGGCTAAGTCCACCTCTGAGGTCTTCTCATCTGTAGCATCCAGACCTTGGAGTTCAAAAACCATGTGGGTGTACCATGTTATCCAAGCCAAGGAATGAAAAGACAGCCTGATCCATGATCCAAAGAGTGAGGGGCCCTGAAGGGGTACGATCAATGCTTTACACTCAGAAGAGTCTTGCAAGTGCTGACATGAGGAAAGGTAGCTAGAGGCTCGAAGGAGGTGACTGACCCAATTCCACATCCAAATCAAGACTTATGTTTTAACAAGACACACAAGCTATCGCCCCTCCAAAAACTCACGTAGCATACTGAAGGCTTTAAGAAGCTTTCTGAAGACCTTTCCATGCCCTGGACTTAATATGCCATGAGCTCGAGCATCGTTTTGCTTATGCTATCATAAACTAACTGAGTTTGCAAAAACATACTTTGGAAGAAAAACTATCAAGATTGATTTATTCCCTTCCACCAGCCACTTTCTATTGGCATTGTGTTCTTCTGGGGGGAGGGAGGGAGAGAGAGAGAGAGAGAGAGAGAGAGAGAGAGAGAGAGAGAGAGAGAGAGAGAGAGAGAGAGAGAGAGCTGAGGGGGCTTGAAAGAGAGTGGCTAAGTTGGATCTTCCTTCAGGCAAGAGGTTTATTAACATCGCAGCAGGCAGAAAGGCAGGGCTTCCGAGGAAGAATTTCACACATCCCCTAGGAAAATGTCTACTTCTAAAGTTTCCTAGGGAATAGGAGTGTGTGGGTGTGGGTGTGGGTGTGTGTGGGGGCAGGTCTTGCAGCATAAAGAAGTGGGCTTAGTTAATGTGGGACTTATCCTACCTGATGGGCGTAGGAACAAGGAGTACCTTGCTTACATTTCCAGAACAGAGGACACTAGGTGTCTGGGAAGGACTTGCAGTAAATGTATAACCCATGTTACCTGACCCTAGTCAGGCTGTGTTTGACATTTAGGGGGTCACAGGCTGGGTATGTTTCTGGCTTATATCCTTACCTGTGGGGCCTGGGTTCTCTAACAGTTCCTGCCCTGAGTAGGGAGGTACAGGGTGTAAGCTCTGACCCTACAGCAGGTCTTCAACCTTGTTTTTACACACTCCTGGATTGTGATCTTCAAACCAAGAAAACTAAACTCCTCACTGTCCCATAGGTCCCTTGCTTCCTCCTCCGTCAAGACTGCCCCCCTGCACTGGAAAGGCCTTTCAACTCCTCTAGGGCTAAATAAGGTCTGCTGTGGCAGAGGCCACCTGACCCTGCAGGCAAGGGACGGTCTTCTCGGTGGTTACTCAGGGCTCCTAACTCTTCCATACCCTCAACCCCAGCTTCCAAAATATCAAGGCTCGGATGCTCAAAGATGATGGTGTTACCCCTACCTGCATCTCCAGGAGATCCTGAAAGCTTTGCACATAACAGCCACTCTGGGAATCACACAAAGTGAGCACTTGGAACTGGACAGAAGTAACCTCCAAAAGGTGTGAACATACCACGCCCTGCTCTGCCTCCGCCAGTGGATCCAGAGGCCAGCACCGACTCTCCTCCTGCTCCATCACTATCCTCCTCAGAAGATGACTCCAAGGTAGATGTGATGCTCTATGAATCTATCACCTTTTAGAGCAATTTGGCACCAGGAGAAGGAACCTTCTAAATGGCAACATAATAAACTGAAAATTTGTTTACTAAGGAGGCAGACTGCTCCCAGAAAGATGGAGAATGTTATTTTAGAGCAAGAACTGCCAAATTTACATACTTTCGGGCATAATTGATAGTCCTCATTAGTCTAGGAGCTGTAAACAAGGTCAGGCTGATATATAGTTTTCATGGCTACAGCCAGGGCCTGAATGAAAGGCAGGAGCAGAGGCTTCCAGAATGTGTGTGCCAGTTTGTCCAGGGTCTTCCATTTCGAATTCCTTCAGCACAAGGCTGCACTTTTTCACTTGCACTCCTTCACTTGCACTCCTGTAGCACAAGTATCAGAAAATGCAGGCTTCAGAATGCAGTCTGCAGCTGACCTCCCAGCTCCAAGGTGTGTGAGCATCATCTGTGTAATCTATTTATCACTCGCCATGGTCCTCCCCTGTATGTGTTGCTTTCTACTAGGCAGTGCTAAAGCCCTAAGTAATAAACTTGCCTTGGTTAGTGCTAAGAACCATGGGATTGTGCTGTGCTGTGCTGTGCTGTGCTGTGCTGTGCTGTGCTGTGCTGTGCAGTGCTGTGCTGTGCTGTGCTGTGCTGTGCTGTGCAGTGCTGTGCTGTGCTGTGCTGTGCTGTGCTGTGCAGTGCAGTGCTGTGCAGTGCTGTGCTGTGCTGTGCAGTGCTGTGCTGTGCTGTGCTGTGGGAAGGCAGCATAACTACAGAGGTCCTGCCTTCTTTATTTCAACAGTAGAATGAAGCTGGAACTTTCTAGAAGAGTGGTACTTTCCTAAAGCCCTGTTGACAGAAGAAATGAAGGCAAAGAGATGGGAAAGGGAGCTGGGAAGAGAGCTTAGTAGCTAAAGCATTTGCCATACAAGCATGAAGACTTAGGTTTGGAGACCTAGCACTCACATAAAAGGTAGAACAGACCTGTAACCCCAGCCAGCAGAGACAGGTGGACACCAGGGAGTTCACTGGGCAACCAAACTAACCTAAAATGGCAAGCTCAGGGTTCACTCAGTAGCCCTGTCTCAAAAACTTAGGTGGAGAGCAATAGAGGAAGACACTGATGTTGATCTTAGCCTTACACACACATACTACACACCCACACACACCCCCCCCCCCCCCCCCCCCCCACACACACACTATAAACACAACACACAGTATACACACATCACACATGCACTACACACACACATACACACACACTACATATACACACCACACACACCACACACATACACCACACACACACACACACACACACACACACACAGAGTGATGGGTCACTATGTCTCTATATTCTAATTTGAGTCAAAAGGACATTTCACACCCTTAGCTCTTGCTTCTTTGATCATTTGTCTCACAGCTTCAGACTCCTTCTCAACCGAATCAAGCAACGAAGTCACCTAGGGCTGCTTTGGTGGGTGGACACGGGATTTTGTCTGGAAATACAGAAAATTAGGAAGGCATAGTTTCTGCCTTCAGAAAGCTTTCACCATGGCTAGGCAACAAGATGAGACATAAGATGAAATGTTGAGCCAGTTCCCTTGTTTGTCAAACAGAAAACTACTTCCACGGGCTCTCTATCAGTTCTCTGTTTATCCCCCTTTTATCTAACGTTATAGACAGCTGTCAGCACCAAGTCTGATGCACACACTAGGAAATGTGAAACTCATCCAAAGACCCAATGCACAGGTTACAGACTTGATGGGAGCAGGTGCAGGAGAGTCTAGGGACAGGTGTAAAAAGAGCCTGTATCACAGAGAACCCAGGAAGCCAGCCAGCTAGTCAGGACCCTGTAGTGATCCCACAAGCCATCACAGCGACCTAGGCCTGGAGCTGGTGGCCTTTGTTGCTTGGTCTGCATATGAAGGCAGTGGTAGAGATGAACTTGGAGCACTCTGATGAGCTCCTGTTGTGACTTAGGGCCTTGTGGTGATTTGTAGTGCACTGTAAAGATGGGTGTGTGTGTGAAAGGCTGGGGTAGCAGTAGTCAGGAGACCTGACAGGAGGGGTGAGGTAGCAGGAGTCAGGAGACCTGACAGGAGGGGTGGGGTAGCAGGAGTCAGGAGACCTGACAGGAGGGGTGGGATAGCAGTAGTCAGGAGACCTGACAGGAGGGGTGGGGTAGCAGGAGTCCGGAGACTACAAGAGGGGTGTCACTTTTCTCTGGAATGGCTCAGAGGCAGAAGAAAGGCTTCAGGATGCCAGGTGGTACCTTGTCTGGTAAGAGGGCTGGACACAGGGGTCATGCCAGGAGGTGGATGCAGAGGTACAGAGGAACAATGATAGAAACCTGTAAGCGCAAAATTGGAAGGCAAAGGGGTCCGTACCAGAGCCTGCTGTTCCTTCAGATGCCCAGCAAGCTCCCAGGAAATTAAACATATTCCCCAAGGGCAGGTTTAGGCCTTCCCAGTAAATAGCAACCAACTTCAGCTTTACAGAGCCTCTGTGTAATTTATAAGCAGTCACCCCTCTCTCTGAATCAGAGCAGCATCAGCGATGTAACATAGATGTTCTAGCTAGGAGAGAAGAAACAGCTGTGTGTGCGTGCCATGTCTGACTCATGCATGTGTGCGTGTGTATACATGTTCAAGCATGTATGCCCACATGTGGGTGCGTGTATGTGTGTGTGATACATACATGTTGCATGTATGGAACCCAGGACAACCTGAGGTATTGTTCCTTAGGCATTCCTTGGGGTATCTCACTGAAAGTAGGTCCTCCATACCAACTATGTTACTTTCCTAGCCCAACATGCCATTTTGGTTGTGTATGCTGTTTAACACATGCAAAGCATGGGTGCAAGACCCACATGGGTACAAGCAATGTTTCACGTGATAGAGAAACGTGTTTTTATTGTCCAGGCTTTGCTTGTCTATACAAATCCTGGTAGCACTGCTGCAGTACAGACAAAATAGTTATTTTTGCCATGAGGAGCTTGCTATCTGGAACAGCAAAGGGTGTTGTATGTATGAATCAGGGTAGCTCCTTAGAAAACTGACATATTAAGGAACATGATGACATCACGGGCTGAGCACATGGCTCAGCTGGTGAAGTGCCTGCAAGCAAGCCCAGAGGCATGAGTTCATGTCCCCAGCACCCATGTAAAAACCCAGGTATAGTGATGACTGCCTATTACCTCAGGTCTAGTGGGGCAGAGACAGAAGTTTGCTGACTAGGAACCTAGTCAGTCAATGAGCTTCAGGTCCAGTGAGAGACCCGCTTCAAACCATGAAGACACCCAATGACAAATCTCTCACCTCCACACCTGCACACTCACAGCACACACATCTGCACATCCACAGCACACATCTGCACACCCACAGCACACACATCTGCACACCCACAGCACACACACCTGCACACTCACAGCACACACATCTGCACACCCACAGCACACATCTGCACACCCACAGCACACATCTGCACACCCACAGCACACACATCTGCACACCTACAGCACACACATCTGCACACTCACAGCACACACATCTGCACATGTACAGCACACACATCTGCACACGTACAGCACACTTACAGCACACACATCTGCACGCCCACAGCACACACATCTGCACACCCACAGCACACATCTGTACATTTTCAGCATATATACAGCAATCAACACACCTCCATCTGTCCTTACTGCTGTCTAACCACAAACTAGGACTTGTCTACACACTATTCTTAGACTGAGGGTCCCTAGATAACAGCAATATTGTTCTAACCACTCCCTGCATGCAGCTGCCCTTTGCTTGCTCAACACCACATAGAGGCATACAGTGTCATTCCAGAAGTTTCCACCTGGTGAGGCCTCCATTAGAATTCCATAAACAATGGTGGACCCGCCCCCACATGGTGGGTGGGGTGGGGTAGAGCCCACAAAAGAGATGTCTGAACAGCAGGTATCACCATCCTGCATTTTTATAGGGACCTGCAGGAGATCCCAAGTGTGTGAGCCTGGATAGGAAATGTGGTCAGGAGGTGGGGAGGGTGCAGCTTTCTCTAATTGCAACTTCAAATCTGTCCCCAAATGTAAGCTCTGGCTTGCCATTTGCCTCGTTGCCTCATTTTCTCTGTCTCTGATTCTCAACATTCTGAACAGAGCAGAGATAAACAAGAACATGCTTAGAAGTGATCAGACACCCTGAATCGCGACTGGCCCGGGTCACAAGTGAAAAACTGAGCAGAGATGAAAGGGCCCATCTCCTGTTTCTCTTGGCTATTCACAAGCCTTGCTCCAGACCTGTACTGCTAATAAAAAATAAACAATAGATTTGCAGCCTCGTGGTTTGGGGCAAGGCAAACACTATTGTGTTTTGGGTTTCAGTGACACATGATAGACTGGGAAGTCTGTTTTTAATTCCTTCCCATAACTTTTCAGAAGAGAATGAAAACTGGAAAAGCTTAAATGTTATTAATATAAGGTGATTCCCCAAAATTTTCACTTCCTAGGTTTATTCTCACTACTAAGAGGGTCTCTTTGACGTTCTTAATAAAATTTTACTGTTTTTCTTCTAGATTTATTTTCCTTGATATTGAAAAGCAATCAAAATCCAGCTGAAATCATGATAGTGTGCATGTGTATGCATGCACTCATGTGTGTCTGTACATCCACATGTGTGTGAGGGGGTATGCACAACTGCACATACAAGAGCATGTGTGTACCCACATCCCTCCAGAAAATGTGCCAATGTATCCTTTAAGTTAAATAAGTGAGGTAAGATACTGGACATTTGCATGTGACCCCTCGATTCTTATCTGTTGAAAATCTTACCCTCAGTATGGTAGCATTAAGATATGGGACCTCCAGACAATAATTAGGGCTTGATATGCCTATGGGGGGTGGATTCAGGGACCTTTTAAAAGACAGGGGATTCCTTCTTTCCCTCTCTCATGCATCTGAGGAAAAAAAATCATGAGAGGGGTGGAGAGAAGCCTGGGAGCTTCATGACAAGAAAAAGGCAGAACAAGATTCTGCCAGCCCATGATCAGGGAACCTGCAGTCCCCGGAACTAAGGGAAATCAACGTCTGCTGGTGAAGTCCCCTAGTCTATATGGTGTTCTGTCGTGGCAGCCTAAGCTAAGACAGATACGTCAATTCAGGGTTAAGAATCTGCCCTATGTCTGACTAAATCATATCTCCAGCCCTGTTTTGAGTCTGTAAGTGGAATATTTCTTGCTGGTTTTCATGGGCCAAGAAGTACCATGTGTCATGTATTCTTCACACCCCTGGGGTAGGCTTCAAGAAACAAGGGAGAAAGCACTGGTTGAGAAAAGCATCGTCCACAGCAGCACCGAGGGTACCAGGCATCATCCATGGCAGCACCGAGGGGACCGAGCATCATCCACAGCAGCACCAAGGAGACTAGTCTGGAATGCTTCCCACCTTGGCACAAACTCCGGGCAGCAAGCTCTGGCCTCCATTGGCTGCAGTAGAAGTAGCAATTCACAAACTATGCTCAAACCTGAGGTGTCTAAAATCCACTATGGATAGAGAGCTGACCTCGAGCTTCCGCAGCCAAGTCTATCTACATTATCAAAGCTCCCAGGAATTCTCCATCTTCCAACCAAAATGAAAATGGCAGCTGCAGGAAGAACTCTGAAAACTCAGCCCTGCCTTCTGTAAATATTCAATAAATACAGGTAGAAATGATGAATTCACAGGTGGAGATGACAAACATGGTATTTAGGTTTTGCTTAATTATATTCAATTTCTTTCCTTTTTTTTCTCTCTTTTGTTAATGAGCACTGGAAGGATAGGATGGAAAAAAATAAAAAAGGAAGAACAGTGGGGTGGCTGGTTGCTTCTCAGCATGCCACAGAAAAGAAAAGTGTGGAAATCATCCCCACACTCCTTGGCCACAGCAGCCCTGGCTGAGCTCGGCCCTGAGCTAATCAGGATAGTTCATTCCACTCCACAGGAAAAGATCATCTGATTATTGCGCTCAGTATTCAAAGGCCAGCCTGGAGGAAGTGGCCACTGAGCAGGTGCCAGGTGTGGCTGCAAAGGTTCCATGCAGTGTCCTCAGAGGCTGTTGTTCTCATGTGGACACTCATTGTCACTAGATCCCTAACACCTGCCTTCCTGGGTCCTTCTGCCAGCCCCAGTCCTGCCTCGCTACCTCCACCTCCTCAAATGTTTGTGTGGGGACATTTGCATCCATCTGCCTGCCTGTCCCATAGCTACTCAAGGTCAGTTCCTTGCTGACTTTCAGTCTTGTCTGCACCAGTGTCTCAGGCTCTGTAGCATCTCAGACATCTCAGCCCACTGTCTATTCTGAGATCAGAGAAATTGATCCCAGTGTTTCCTTAGATTATAGGATGCCATATTGTCTCAAAGTCAGACCAGAGACACTGACTGCCATGCCAAGGCCCATGGGATCTGCCTGGGCTGTGTATTCAGACTCTCAGGATGTCCCTGCTGGGTGGTCACAGATGATGTTCCCCCTGCCTGGGGCGATTTCTCCCCTCCTGACCTGCTTTCTAACCCAGCTCCTATCTACCCTTTGGCTCATAAACCCTTCCAAATACAAATTCTTTCCTGACCCCCTTCTTAAGCGGAACATTTCCATGGTAAACCATAGTTTCTACCATGCTCCTGTTTAGTGGACACACTTGTTGAAAGCCTACCACTAAGTAAAAGTTCTATGAGAGCAATGACTGGACTGTGTTGTTTATATTAAGTGTTGTCTCTAGCAGCATCTCTGTCACATACAGGCATCAATACACAGGCCTCCTGTCTTCCCTGAGTAAAAGCAAAGCAATGCAACAATCAGCAGGCCACCATTTACAAAGTTCCTACAGTTACACCTTTATCTCATTTAACCTGTGCGAGTTCTGAGACTCCTGCCATGTCCTACTGTCTGTCCCTCCAGCTGGACATAGAGAACTCTCTCCAGTCCAACAAGCTGCCCAAGCCAACCCAGGACTCTACACCCCTTATAAAGACAATGTCCCTTCTTTTGTTTCAAGGGTGGGGCCAAAATAGTCTAATCCCAAACAGATGCCCCCCCTTTACTTCCCCTCTCCTGAGATATTTTGTGGGGGGAGGCACTAGAATTGTCATTCATTCAAAACATCTTAATTTATCCCAATTCTTGAACAACCACTAAGATAATTCAATGTCTGGGAAGGCAATAGAAAAAAGTAAAGAATCTGAATTACTTTAAATCAGTCTCTGACTTATCTATACAATCATTCACAGTGCCTCCCACTGTTAGTGGCACAAGCCACCCCTTCCTTGGAGAGCAGAGGATTTTGTTTAAAGTGCAAACCTCTCTGATGGCCAGGCATCAGCAGGAGAACATTGATTCACAAGCAAATCTCACAGAATTGCAGGCAAATAAGAGAACAGAACAGGTTGAGGGCAGGACGACCTGCGCTTGGATCTCCAGAGGTACCCATGGAAAGGAAGAGGCCAAGTGGGGAGGCAGCATAGCTATAATCCCAATGCTGGCAAACTGGAGACAAGAGGATCCCTGGGACTCAGTGGCTGGACACCTAGCCTAGCCCATCAGTGAGCTCAACAAGAAACCCTGAAACTCTGTCTCAAATAAGAGAATGAGGAATATACTTGATATTGTCCACTGGTC
>JADRCD010190311.1:13780-25890 GCA_019843815.1 Montemys delectorum
ACCAAAAATGTTCTCCCTAAACCACAAAGCTAATGTACAATACACAGCACAATCAAAGCTAGAATTCCGTGTTGTTAATGTAAAATATTCAAGATACCTTACACATTCATATTTTCATACTACAGTATCACATGTAAGTATACCATCAACTTTGATCTGCCAACTGCAAATTAAGTAACAGGAAATAAATCTAGACTTTTAAAAACAAAATTTCAACTGGAAGATCTTAATTTTGTCAAGTCAATAAATACAGTTGAGGAAAATGCAGTATATTAATACCCAGCTAAAACATGAAGCAAATGTATTGTACCTACAAATAACTTAGCACATCTCCTGACAGAAAAAAAAAATCCCTGCTACAGACAGTAAACACATAAATCATTCCAGATTAAAGACGCACGCGTGGAAAGTAAGCAAGCGACTGTGACTGTAATGAATTCTGAGCACTTATATATTGACAAAAATCACTGAGCAAAATAAAGAACATTAATTTGTGTTAAAAGGAAGTACTTTGTGGAGCAAAGCTTGAAGCGCCTTCAGGGAGCCATCAGCACAGCCAATTGCCCAGGCGCTCCATGCCTCGCTCTGCGATGCTGTGGGACACAGCCGGGCCACTGCCATCTGTGACTCTGACACGAGTTAATGATCACATTGTTATAGATTAACCTATCGTTAGAAAACAAGAAGTCTCCACACACAAGACAAAAGTAGACATGTTCTGGGGAGAGCGACAGATTCCATGGGAAAACTTGTCATCTGCCACGAGGTGAAGAGTAGCTGGGAAAAACTGAACCATCCATTATGTGATGCCTAAAAGTCAAGGAGGCTGCCCCCTGAGGAGCCAAGCAGCCAGGGATGCTGGTGGGAAGCAGAGGTCTCTCATGCCATTCTCTCAAATGAGGGGGCTGCTGCTACTGATAGAACTGTAAGGAAGAGAGGGTAATAAAAGAATGGTCCCAAAGAGAGAAGGTGGGCATGGGAGGGGAAGGGGGTGAGACAGAGACTCACCCCTGGAGGGAGGGATGAGTTTGTGTTACTTCCTGGGTAGCATCAGGTAGACACACTGCCCACTGAAACAGCAATCCCAACCGCTTGTCACCAGGAATAGCCTGTCTAAGGCCAAAGTCCTCTTCCAAAGCTAACTGATTTTTACTGGATGGCAATAGAGAGAATCTTTTCCTTCAGTGAATGCAAAGCAAAAACCAATTCAGAACTGAGAGTACCACTCAGTTCATGATGGCAAAGGACAAGCTGCTGGTGCCAACTCCCTGCTCTTACCAGAAAGATTACCAGATAAGGAACCGTAGACACATGGTGGTGGCCTAACCCCCAGGCACAGCAAACCATGCAATGTAACTACACAAACTTCTACCCATCAGATACACTTACCTACATGGCAAAAGTTAATTCCAACAGCCTCACCAGGGCTATGTTGAGTGGTCCACCGGCAATTTATGAGTCATGAAGTCATTGAACCCTCTTTAACACTCTTCTCTAGAAAAATACGTTCTTGGCCCAAACACAGTAAGTTTCTCACAGGTGGCTTCACCCGATGACCCAATACTGGCCATGTGTGACTTGGGTTCCCGTTCCTGTCAGCTGCTTAGTAGTCAGTCATTTAAAACATGCAGCATGGAGAATGGACTAAGCTCTGGGCATTTCTCCACCAGCTGCAGGAGGCTTCTAGTTTTAACACCTTGTCTTTTCCCCATTCTCGTACTTCTCACCTGCTTGTTTTTATATCCCAACTTTCCCACTAAATCTAAATGCATTTTAAAACCAAGCAAGTTATAAATTTTAAGCGGGTATATGTCTAAAATATAGACTCATTAATTTTTCAGATAAGAATATTAAGGTCCAGAGAACCACCAATGGTAATGTGGTACTAGAAAAAAAAACATATGCCACAGTAAATATTCAGTAATATCATAAACTCAAAATAAATGTTTATTTGTACAGTGGAAAAAGACACTAAATCAACTGGATTATAATTCCTCTGGGGCAATATTTTCTATTTATTAGTAACATAAAATAGAAATACGCACAAATGGAGAAGCAAACCTTGCTGGAATGTGTAGGGTGTTAGACGGGATCTGATGACCAACATTATCCATTACACATTAGTACCAAGGATGACACCAGAGTGGAAAATGGCCTCTAGTTAGCTTGCCAAGGGCTATCCTTTGTGTCTCTAAATGTAGATCATAAATTACAATGGTGACATTCACCAGAGGTCTGCTGTTCATCATGGCAGCAGAAATACTTATGAAATATGACTATGAAAGATGCCAGATGTGGGGAGGGGCTTAAATGACAAGCATTTTAGGAACCAAAAACCTATAGGGACTGATCAGAAGAATCTAGGGTCCCAGAAAAAGTATGTGTGCTGTAACACACAGAAGAATCATGACCAGCACTGTGCAGTGACTGATGGGAGTGCTGAGAAGGACAATGTCATTTCCCTCCGAACAGCTTCTAGGAAGTGAGCCGGAGTGTACCAAAGTTGTCTAGGGTGGCTGACTACCAAAGATCAACACTGGGTGAACTGATCCACATACTGTTGTGGCATTGGTTCAAATGGTAAATCTCTTAAAGAACTCCATGTTGAGAGACCCACCAAGGAGCTGACACAGCTAGCAAATGGGCAGCCATGCAAACTCGTCCCCTCAGATAGGACCCAGACATGAAGAAAAGGAAATCCACAGAAGTTTGCCATCACGATGTGTGGAAAGATACAAAGGAAAAATACGAGCCTAAACAGGTGACAAAGGACTGAGTACAAAGGGTTGCCCTTGATGCCAACTTTGCCCTTGTCCAATGCCATGGCAAATGCATTTTAATTACCGCCATTTTTGTTTGTTTTGTACCACCAGAACAAGAACTTTGTCTACTCAGCCTAAATGCCAAGACCTATTAGGATGACATTTAAATTAAGATGTTTCAGACATGTATGCACTTTTAACTCAATAAACAACATTCCCATCCTGCTACTCTGCCTGGCAGTTTCGTCTTGTGGACTCCTATCATGGTTCACTCAATTGCATATGGATGTTCCATTCTCCCTAACACCCTCCTAGAATGTCACAACATCTCCATGTCCCTACATATTATTTTGCTAGCATCAGTCATTACTTTGAATGTGTCACTAATTTGATTATGGAAATGTCTTTGGGACACATGACTGGAGGGATGAGAGTTGGACCAGTGCTTGCACCATTAACAATCTAGACTGGTTTCCAGTACACCCAGAATCCACTTCCCATTACTACTATATGAGAATTCCTGCATTTACAGACCACCAGAGCACAGGCCTGTTTTCAGTTACTAGTTTTCTGTTACTAGTTTAAGAATGGCTGTGTCTGTTGCAGCTCCTTCTCCGGTGTTTGATAGTCTGTCCTCTGCTGTGCGGCCTGTGTGTTAACTCTTGTGAATGACATGCTCAGACCTTTCTCATTTTCCCTCCTGTATTACAATCTCTTTCATGTTTTTTTTCTCTTGCCTCATGGCATTTTCAAGATTTACTTTATGCATGTAAGTGTTTCATTTGCATGTACATGTGCACCACATGCATGCCTAGTGCCTTTGGAGATCAGAAGAGGGTGCTGGATCCCCTGAAGCTTATGAATGGTTGCGAACCACCATGGTGTTAGGAACTGAACCCTGGGTTCTCTGAAAGAACAACAAATGCTCTATAGCTCTGAGCCCTCTCTTAAGCCTGTTTCATGGAGTTTTGAATACAGATTAGTAAGTCATCTCCTCCCATTTAGTCCCCTGCTCATTTGTTACAGAAACATTCTGTGTGTAGACATCTGCGAATATGATATCAAATCAATTAGTTTCCCCATGATTTTCACAAGTTTATTGAGTTCTTTAAAAAAGAGTTAAGAGTTTAAAACCGCCCTGGGAACTCCCAGAGACTAAGCCACCAACCAAAGAGCCTACATGGGCTGTTCTGAGGACCCTGGCACATATATAGCAGAGCACTGCCTTTTTGGGCCTCAGTAGGAGAGGATACTCCTAATCCTGTAGAGACTTGATACCCCTGAAAAGAGGGATGTCTGGGGTGGATGCTCTCTCAGAGGCAAAGGAGAAGAGAAATGGGGTGAAGTACTCTAGGAGGGGGGACTGGAGGGTGCAACATCTGGAATGTAAATAAATAAAATAATTAAAAATAAAATATCAAGAAAGAGCCTGAGACTGAATTTTAAAGACCGATTTAGATGGAAATCATGCCTTTATAATACTACTTCCAGGAGAATAATTTATTAAATCTTAGTCTTTGATCAGAATTTCCATTTTTTAAGATTTAGGTATTGTGGTTCACGAATACTATATAGTTTTCGTTACCACTGAGTGACATTTTATGTTTTACTACATTTTAAAAATTTAGAAATAGCATTCTTCCTATAATTTACTTTTATGTGTCTGTCTGTGTGTGCCCTTTGTATGGGTACCCATGGTGGCCAGAAGCTATAACAAACTGTAGGCAACCAAACCCATGCTGGGAACCAAACTATGGTCTTCCGGAAGAAAAGCAAGCCCTCTCACCTGCTGAGCCTTCTCTCCAGCCCCCTGGTGTCAACTTACATTTTGCTTTTTAATGAAACTGAGGCCTGAACCTGATGGGCAATTGCTGCACCAGTAAGCAACATCCTCAGTCCTGACGCTGATTCTTGCGGATTGAAAATGAAGCAAATGCCATTGTGTTCAGTAGTTCTAGTAATCAGTTATCCAATTGCATTGGTTATGATGACCATATTATCTATCAACAACTATCATTGCCTTTTAATCCTTAGATCTGTTACTTCTGATTTTTTTCCTGTAGAACATTGGCCAAATAAGTAGATGTTACAGAAAATGTGTAGTAGATACTTTAGATGAATCCCCCAGACTCCACTCATCTATACTTCCATTTGACTATTTCTAAATAGGGAGAACTACATTTCCCAGGTCTCTTTGTAGCTAAGCTTCCAGGTACATGCTATGATTTATCAATTGAATGTGCTCTCTAGGGAACTGGAAGATAGAGCTAGAGTGAAGGCCATTTCCCTACCCCAATGGAAGGTGGAAAGCAAGCCTACAGATACACTAGTGATCATGTGCTGAAACTGAGCCTCCAGTATGTAGTTGTTCTACTTGTGTGTGAGGGGGAGGGACATCTGGTAATGAATGTAACAGCAGTAGCAATGTCCTGTGCTCTAGACTATAGCAACTATAGGGTGTGATCTTAACAGTCATCTTCCACCTCAAATGCGCTTCTCTAACCTTCTCATCTTTAGATATCTGAGCCACAATGTTATTTATAGCCTTACACTGTACAATCTAAATTCACTGTCCACCAGAGTAACTGGTTTCAGTATACTAACTGAATGCCAATATTAGAAGTAATGGGCACCTAAAGTTTCTCCATTAAGTCTGATTTTTGATATCTTCTTGGCATGCCACTTCTAAGGAAGTCCTCTGGTCTAATTTGTCAGGTATGCGGTTGCTCTGAATCCCAAACAGGGCTGAATTTTGCTTTTGCAGGACTGCTTGAGATAGCCAGGTTTCTGTCACTTTTAATGTACAGTATTTCAGTAGCAGGCTTTCTGATAAAGGTTTCAGTAGCCTTATTAAACAAGCAGGATACTTTCCTATTTTCTATATGGAATAGCTGGCAACTGATAAGAATTGATTCTTTCTTAAGAGTTTAGTAGACTTGCCTATACAGATTGCTCCTGGGGTCTCTGATTAGGGCAATCTTTTGGTTCTATCTCCATTTCTGTTCAATGTGTAGAGTAGACCTATTCATGTTATTTCTTCTTATAAGAGTTCCAGCATTGCCTCTTTTTAGTGAATATTCATTTCATGTCACTTCTACCCACATTGATCAGCATATGTTTGTCCCAGCAGTCCTTAAATCATTTGGACCACGGTTGGTCTGAAACAGTGGTTCTCAAACTGTGGGTCTCGAGCCCTTGGACACTAAACAAGACCACTAGAAATGCAGATACTCGCATTACTATTCATAAACAGTATAAAAATACTGTTTATATATAGTAAACTATATCTATACTGTTTATGTATAGTAAAAAATTACTGTAGCAACAAAACAATTTTAGAGTTGGGGTCACCATGCCATGTAGAAAAGGACTGCAGTATTAGGAAGACTGAGAACCACTGGTCTAGAACAATTTCCTCTGCACTGCACCATATTTATTTTAACCCATTTTTCTCTTTCTAGTCAACTGTATTTAGCTCTCAAAGAGAAAGGCCTGGCTTACACTATCCATACTGTTCAATGTTAATATTTTCCTGCCACCATTGCTTCTGTACTAATCTTTATTATTTATTTCCTACTTTTTTCTTTTGTGTGAGGGGCCTCCCCTGATATTCTTATGAGCATTTTGTTTCACATTTTAAATGTGTCCTTACTGCACATGTACACAGAACATAACCCCCCCTTTAAGCACTAATTGAATCAGACCCCTAGTTCTGACATATATTTTCATTTGATTTCATTCTGAAAATACTGTAATTTCATTTCTCTCTCTCTCTCTCTCTCTCTCTCTCTCTCTCTCTCTCTCTCTCTCTCTCTCTCTCTCATTTTACTCAAGGGGTTATTGAGCATTACTTAATGTGCAATGACAAGAGTCATGGGACTGTCACTAGGTTAGTAATTTTCGTGTTGTGCCGTATCTAAAGAATCCTCCAGTAGATACCATTTTCATCTCTGGGAAATTATTGAGCCTCCCTCTCTGACTTGAATAGGATTTTGATTCTCATCCCATATGAGCCCCACACATACACATTTTGTTTATTAAGTAAGCAGTTTTTGAAGACTTGGAGAAGCTCAAGCTCATCAGCCATGCTGCCCGTCTTCCCCCCACCTCTCAGACGTGAACTGCAGGATCTACGATGGCTTTAGAGCAGAGGGTTAGGAAATCCTCAGAGAAAGCTGACCATACGTATGAAGTTCTATAATTGTTGCTGCTGTATTTTCAGGCTATATTATAGATAATTCCTATCTTTCTATTTTTTTTTGTTTGTTTTGACACATGGTTTTTCAATGTAACCTGGACCACAGTGGAGTCTATTACTCTCTCCCTTTAGCCTTCAGAGTCCTAGGATTACAGCAGTGTACTGACCCATTCCCATGTAGCATGGGTGTACTCTGTGACCCTATTGGTCACATGCTCTTGTCTTGGGTGTTCCTTCATGAATATCTAATACTTGTTCATTATTATATACTGAAGTCTCTACTACTTGTTGGTTCATATATGTTGTATTTACTTCTTTGTTTGTTTATTTTTGAGACAAGGTCCTGATATGCTGCCACAGCTGCCCTGGAACACACTGTAGATTAGGCTAGCCTCAAACTCACAGAGCTCCACCTACTCCTACTGCCTGGGGGTTAAGCCTATGCATCACCCAAGGGGCATCTGCTCCCTTTATGTCCAACCTTTCCTTTTTAACATCTTTTAGTGACTTACCTCACAAACTCTTTCTCATACTGTCTGAGATTAACTCCTATCACTACAACATTAGGAGTTTATAGCTCCCTTTTCTGTGTGTTTCACTCATTTTCTTTCTATTTTCTCCTGTTTCCACTTTTAATGCATGAGTCGAGTTTCTTCTGTGGGTTTAGAACGTACACTTCCAGTTTACTTGGAATTCCCAGGCCTGCCCAGCGGGGTCAGCCTTATGTATGTTCATTTCCCCTCCTCTCAAGTTCCAGTGACTTCCCTTCCAAGGAATAACGCTGAAACAGTCTAGTGTTTTGGGTTCTGGGGTCTCTTGCACATGTTCTCCTTTCCTTTGATCATAGACATCGTTTGCAGCAGCGCCTCTCCTGTAGCTCATTGCTTGTTCCTGTAATACTGGAGTGCTTTCTCCCAATATGTTTTCATACAATCATTGTTTAGGTCTCTGAGGATACCTTAAACTCACATTCTGCCTCTACCACCCAGTCGCTGGGTTATAGAAGTGTATTAGCACAGATTGTTGACCTGGTCCTGGGGATAGAACCCAAGTCTTCATGCACAGTAGGCAAGCACTCTATCAACTGAGCCACACCCCATCCCTCTACATAGTCTTCAGGAGGAGAGCTTTATAAGGTCCCTACAGCTGAAGATACTGGACACCAATGCTTGATTGACAGTTCACTTGGAAACAGATTCAAGCCTGTAGAGTACAAAGGCTGGGCTAGCTATGAAATGCTTGTAGTGGCTGAGCTGCAGACTTAAGAATGGCAAATATGAGAACCCTCATGCTTATGTACATCTTAGCACAACTTTCAAAACATGCCCTCAGAAAGCTTTCCCCTAGACTCTCAGGTTGCCCCTGGCTGTCTCTTCAGGCTGCAGGTGTCCTTTTCTCTGCCCACAGAAGCTCCAGCTGCCCCTACTGGCTCAGGGTCTTCAAAGGCTTTCCCTTAGTTCCTGGCTTCCACATCTAGTTTCTAGCTTTTACACTTACCCCAAAGTTAATGTGGGTTAGCTCGTCACCTTCTTGGCTGGGGTTGAATTTTGACACCTGCTTTTAGATTTAGAGATGATATGTCTGAGCATTTCCTGTGATGATCAGAAACGGGGGTGCCTTTTTAAAGGTAGAAGGTCAAAGTGGGCTAGCAGGTTCTTTTTGGCAAGCACAAAAGTTCGTTCTGAATGACTGGCGATGGACTCTGACCACATTTGGAGCAAATTTTAACAAAGGTGCTACACAGATTCCCAAACGGCTCAGCGCATCTTACAGGTGAGTGCTGACTCTCAGAGGCAGGCACCTGGTGCACATAAGGTGTTCTGTCCTAGCCAGAGCACAGGCACAAACCTCCAGGCTGGCACAGCACAGACCTGAGATGTTCGTTGTGGATAAACTCACTACTGAGTGTGTTAATCTAGTTCACTTTATTTTAATGAGAAAATGAAGGAAGTGTGAATTTAAAAAGAAAACGTTGAAAGGACTATAAAATATTCATAACCTACAACCCGATAAATAATACATAACCAGAGAGACTTACTTGGCTAGCTTGTTGGAGACACTATGTAGTGGAGGGGAAACACAGACCTTTTGTAGTGTGGCATCTGATAGTACATCCTGAAGCTTCAGGAAGCAAAAGTGAGAGCCAAGTAAAACCCACACAGGGAGGAAGCAAGCCAAGTCACTTAATCCAAACGTGGGGACCCAGGCTTGGTTCACAAAATGAGTGACTGAGCACTTTTTAACGCACGACAGCATCTACCACTTAGACAACTAAATATCAAACACTCTGGTTAGCATTGATCACCATAAAATTAGTCCTGCAACATTCACACCATTGGCCATGCCACAGCGAGAGACTCTGGGATAGAAAGAATCCTGTCTCTACATGGCTCCATTCTGAGCTCCATGGCAGTCAGACACACGGGGGAGTGGTATTTCTGACATAGAGTTAGAGAGGACGATCCTAAACCCTAGAAGGAGACATAAAGATGAGGGTGTGGGCAGGGGGAGCCAAGAAGAGCGTAGTGCACAGAAAAGAGGTGATAGTAGTAGAAAACAGTGGAGGCAGGGATAAAGATTAAAGGTCCTTGGATGTGTCTCCTGCATGCTAGGAACCCTCTCACTGTACTTACAGATACAGAAATGGCTGGGGCTAGGGAGCCATGTTTGATAGGTAAAACGTGTTAGGTGTGTGCTAAGAAAAGAAGCAAACTAGAGCAGGAGGCAGCTCTGGGGTAGGCTGATGAGCAAAAGCTTGGCTGGGGTGAACGGGAAGACCTCTATGAAAATGGGACTTGGGATGAAAATCCATGGGGGATCCCTGGGAGCTGGCCCCTATCTTAGGGAAGAAAACCATACTCTGAAAGAGGGAAGAAAGAAATGCCACTCCTTAAAGCCACAGCAGCTCAGGAAGGTAGGAGCAGCTGCAAGGAGGTCACACTGGATAAGAAGGAAAGCAGTGTATGGGGCATGGGCGAAGGACTCAGCAGGGATGAAGGATGCATGCTTCCAGGTACCAGGCCTGATACAAGAACACCATTTTATTTATTTATTTATTTATTTATTTATTTATTTATTTATTTTGGTTTTTCGAGACAGGGTTTCTCTGTGTAGCCCTGGCTATCCTAGAACTCACTCTGTAGACCAGGCTGGCCTCGAACTCAGAAATCCGCCTGCCTCTGCCTCCCAAGTGCTGGGATTAAAGGCGTGCGCCACCACCACCTGGCAAGAACACCATTTTAAAGGCTGATCAATGCACACAACCAGCCAAGCTGTGGAAGCAGTGTGTAAAATGTAACAGAATTAGGACACCCCTCCAGACACAATTGACTGTTTTTCAAAATACACTGAATGTAAAGTATAACAAGAAAAAGTAGACCAAGGAAGACTCAGGAACTATGCTCCCCTCACACAGCCCAGGTAAACAGCAAGGTCAGAGTTGTTTCAAAAGAAAAAAAAAATTAAAGTAAATTCAAGCATGTTGCTAGGTGGTAAGGCGCATGCTCAGAAGATGCTGGCCCTGATCCAGTCTCCATGAATGGAAAAGAGAAAAAGACAAAAGGGAGAAAAAGGAATGGGAAGAAGAAAGAAGGAAGGTGAGAAGAGGGAGGGAGGGAGGGAGGGAGGGAGGGAGGGAGGGAGGGAGGGAGAGAGGAGGGACAGGGAAGAGAGGTGTCAGGGGAGTGTGCACTTGGATGTCAGCCACATATAGATAGTGCTTCCACAGAAAGTAATTAGTTGGACACTTGTGTTTCTCAGAAGCAAAACAAGGCCCCCCAGGGATCTGCTAGCTGGAGGCCTTCCGCACATTCTGAAGAAGCATATTATGTTATGATGAATACCATTTAAAACAATTTTTGTGATAAAACAAACATTCCTAATATGAAGGTGAAGTCAGCCCCTGAATGAGTTTTTGAAGATAAAACAGCAGACTTCAAAGCCAGGCAGTGGCAGGCTACTGTGCAAGTCGTCCCTAGTCTCCTGGGGCTGTCCATTTCTCTCTTCTGCCAATACAGTCATCTCCAGGTCTTCCAAGTTCTGAGAGCTCAGGACTTTTTAAGTTCTTTCTACATCAATCACCTGGAGACATTTATTGAGGGTAGAACGGTGTGCTCAGAGCTGGGGAGAGAGGGGTTAACAAAACATAACCCTGGCCCCTGCGAGATCTCCCACTGCTTGTTGATACTAAGTTCACTTGCTCTTGGTTTTGTTTGGGTGTTTATTTCAAAAGAAGGGGAAAAAAAAAAGCAGCATCGGCTTCATTTGTACTGTGAAGTTCAAATGTTTATGATTGGAAACTCTTTAGGAATTCCAAGCAGACGTGCAATGAGCTGGGCAGACATGGAAGAGCTCCAGCTAGGTAAAGCAAGTGCAGGGCTCTGAAGGATGGGGCAGGAAGGAGTGGGGATAAATGAGCGTGTCTGGGCATGGATGGAGCTGAACTTCTAAGTGTCCTGGCACTAAATCAAAACTTAAAAGGAAGAGGAAAAGGCATGATAATTCTTGGACAATAAAAGTCTTTTTCCTGGAGATGGACATAAGCCTGCTCCCTGTGGATCTTCACAGACAACCATGATGGCTCACAGAGTGGACAACACTCACAGCTACTACTTTACAGAGACTGTGGCTTTGTTCGCATAGAAGCTTCCTGTGGTGGTGAGCTGTAAAGCCAGACAGTCTTTCGGCAAGCTACTCAATTCTAAAATCCTTGTGAGGGTCGCTTGTCTACACTGGGGTTGTGTTTCAGGTGTATGTATTGCTTTTACAATAATAAAAATATTTGTCATAGTTAGGCTCACCACCTGAGTTACAAACGGTTCCGAGAAAAGTGCTTTCAACAGGAGCTTGCTTGCTTTCAATTTTCCTTCTGCTTTCATGCTTTAAGTTGTAAAGAATATATTCCGTAACTGGAAAATTTTAAAACATTCAGCTTATACCTTCGACTGGCCATTGGGTCAAAAGGCTTCTGTCAAACATATTGATGTGACCTTGAATGGGAAAAATGAATGACTTTGGAGTGGAGTACATTTTTATTTAGTAAGATACATATTTATAGCATACCAGAGTTACTGTTTATTTAAATGTTTCTTCTCAAGTATTGTATCTCTGGAGTGCCTTTTGTTTGCTGAGTTGCTTGAGACAAATGACAC
>JADRCD010190312.1:0-14137 GCA_019843815.1 Montemys delectorum
GCTTCCAAACACTACAGGTTCAAAATTAAGACAAGGAGGAACATTGCTAGGAAGGCTGGAAGGTATGGAAGAGCATCTCGGCTTGCAGGAGAGCGGAACAATTAAACAGAAACCATTGTTTTTCTGAACACAGTCATTTCATACGGTAACGCTTTTATATGTAAATTATTAAAACTCGGAAACAAAAAAAAAAAAACCTTTCGCTTTAAATTGGATGGAGACTATCGTAGAGTAAAACGGTTTGGCGAGGACGTGCTTAAACTGAAAATAAAACAGTGTAAGTAAAAGGGATCATATTTTGCAGGGAGAAAATGCAGATAAAGGCTGTGGATCCCCCCTCCCCCTTTTTGTTTGTTTTGTTTTTGATTGCTCCATGCTATACTGAGGAAAAGATAATACCGCTGGCTACAGCTCCACTCTTAACTTTCTGCTTAAAGCTAAGTGATGTTTCCATTTGGTAAATCATAACTGTTACCCAAACCACCTCAGAGGAGAGGCTACGTGGAAATATCATCAACCCCAGTAAGATGGGGAAAATGTACTTATTTGAATAAAGATGCCTGTTTCCAAATGTTCTTTCAACGTGTCTGGGGAAATCTCTTTTCTTTGGAAACAATTATACTTCCTTTCCTGAAACAAAATTTGATGTCACCTGAATAGATGTGGTGAAGGTAGTCTCACAGAAGCAATGCCCAGCAATGCCCCATGAGCACCCCAGAGGGACTTCACTTCTTGGCCGCCATCTTTCTCATGGTGCCTAGGATCTGTGCTATACATCGTATATGCTTCTGCGAGAACATTACAGACAAGAAAATGAGACCGTGAGAGGAAAGGGCTTCCCTGATGCCAAGGACACTGTGTGATAGGTTTAGCTCTGAAGCCAGGTGTGCATCCATCACTGGGGTCATAACCTCAGTCAACGACCATTAGCTCTGCTAGAGAGGAATTCAGCTGCTCCATTCACCCACTCAACACTACTGCTTCTCGCAGTGTCTGATACCACACAGGTTAACGATTGTGCAGAAGGGATGAAGGTTGTGTTAACAGGGCCATGGGAGCCACTTTTTCCAGCTCGTGGCTTGCTCCTGCATGCTCTATGCCCATCCTTCACTGCCACCTTCTTGATCCCAATGACCTCTCTATTCCCCACTCCCCCACATAAGGAAGGTAGCAGAAACATTATTTGTATGCATTAAACATTCGATAAATATTTCTTAGCTCTAAAGAATTCCTTAGGGAAAAAAAACTGAGTCCCTTAAACAATGTATACATACATATGAATGCAAGCGTATATATCCATGTGTGCATATATATAATATACATATACACACATATATGTACACACACTTTATATAAGGTATATGTTTATATATTTAAAATACAATCATATAGAGAGAGATGAAGGGAGGCGTAAGCATGACAGCACTTGCCTTTTATCCCAGCACTTGGGGAGGCAGAGGTAGGCAGATCTCTGTGAGTTCCAGGCCAGTTAGGGCTACAGAAAAAATAAACTGTCTTCTGAGCTGAGCTTCCCAGTTTGGGATAACTGATGCAGTAAACTACAACCACTTGATTCCAAAAAAAAATCAAAACCAAAAACAACAACAACAAAATGTGTCTTCAAAAAGCAAAAATGAAGGACATACACACTTATTCTATAAAATATGAGAATATAGATCATATAAACAGGCATATATTTTAGAGTATTACCTATTAAATACATCATGGATATATTTCTCATGAAGAAGAGGGGCCAGCAAGATAGCTTAGCAGGCAAAGGAGCTCTCTGCTGAGCCTGAAGAGCTGAGCTCAATATCCGGACTCACACATGGCAGGGGAGAACCAAGCCCCAGAGGTCGTACTCTAACTTCCATACCCCCACCTTGGCAGATGCATGCGCGTGTGCACGCCACAGAAAAGAACAATAACAGCAACAGAGACAGATACGAAATAGACCAAATGTCGTTAATTTATTAAGAGGCAGGTTTTTCCCATAACAACAAAATAAACAAACATTAAAAAAAATAAAAGGCATTATTTTATAACTGGCTAATCCATTTTGGGGGAGTATCACATCTTCGTGAGTAGAACACAGGACACCCTCCAGACATAGTTACAAAGTGTGACTCTGATTCTAAAGTTTCCAAATAATAATAATAATAATAATAATAATAATAATAATAGGTATTACATTCATTTAGCTTCTAATAATGGGGGGAACGGAACTCCTGTGCTGGTTATTTTTTGGTTTATTTTTTTTCTGGCATTGCCGTAGTTCCTTCATGAGGATGTGCAGTGACAGTCCCTTGTGGAATTTTCTCCTGACTCGGCGTCACATATGGCCTCGGTGGCAAGACAGCTGGGGAACTACATAATTGTTTACAAATGTGCAAAATAACTACCCGAACCAATAAAAAATAATAACTTGGGCATCCATAAACAGAAATACAATAAACATACAATGGCCCATACTTTATAAACACTATGGAGGGAAACAGACAGCCACCCAAGCCCCTTATTTTGAAATCTCCTTCCATAAAGCCAATGACATCGTTGGCAATCTAGCCAGCTGATGCCCTGTGCCATATGTAGCAAACAGCTTCTTGATCATTATCAACAGTTACAACTTAGGTGTTGTGCTGGCTGGTTTCCTCTGTCAACCTGACACAAGTTAGAGTCACGAGAGTCATAGAGATACAAATGTCTCAGTTGAGTTCCAGCGGTAAGGCATTTTCTCAATTAGAGATCCGTGGGGGAGGGCCTAGCCCACAGTGGGCGGTGCCATCTGAGGGCTGGTGGTCCTGGATTCTATAAGAAAGCAGGCTGAGCAAGCCAGTAAGCAGTATCCTTTTGTGGCCTCTGCATCAGGTTCTGCCTCCAGGATCCTGTAGTGTCTTGAGTTCCAGTCCTGACTTCCTTCAATAATGAACAGCAATGTGAAAGTGCAAGGTGAATGAGCCCTTTTCTCCCCAGCTAACTTTTTGGGCGTGGTGTTTCACTGTGGCAACAGAAACCCTAACTAAGGCAGGTGTCATTAAGGGGACCACGGAATAGATAGATTTGTTTACCATGAGAATCCTGTGAGCCTGTTCTAACAAAGTGTCAAAGCAGCAAATGGCTTCCCATCACCAAGGACTTTGGGAAGGTTGGGAAACACAGTAGCTACCAAGAGGAGGGGATGGAAGTGAATGAGGAGAGAGCCTTCATAATAGTCCCGGCTTACTGTGCAGCTTATTTGCCCCCTGGGATCCATGCAAGACCAACCTGAAGGGATTCCACAGTGGAGCATCTATCCAAAGAGGGAACAGTCCTGTCCTTTGGTGCCTCTTCCTTTGAAACCCCTTTTTGTTCCCATTCTAC
The DNA here is from genome assembly GCA_019843815.1 of Montemys delectorum. Lineage (NCBI taxonomy): Eukaryota > Metazoa > Chordata > Mammalia > Rodentia > Muridae > Montemys > Montemys delectorum. The sequence continues at coordinate 3,361 of JADRCD010190312.1, forward strand.
TTCCTGTATTTGTCTGGAAAGACTCATCCACCATCATCAAAACCCAAATCAGTATTCACCTCATCCAGGACAATGGTGTTATCTGTCATCGGAGAGACTGGATCACACCTGTCTCAGCAGCACTTGTAAGCCCTGGACCCTGAATACACACACTTCACACACGTTGGTCAGCTGCAGACCAAACATAGGTCAAAACATGCTGGAGCTGCAGCAAGGTGCAGGGTAGACTGAGCTTGCAGTCTATACGGTACACAGCCTTCTGTTGGGTGGAGTGGAGTTACATTAATGTGTTGTTCCGGGATCTACACTTGCTGCAAGTATTGTGCTGCTACTTGCCACAATACTCATGAGGTCTGGTCTCTATATTCACATGATCCTTCAATTTATCAATGTTCACTGCTTTGATTTAAGTTTAGTTTTTAAAACAGACACACATATTCACATTTGACATAGGCCCTTAGGTGTGGTGCCAGAAAGGGCCGACAGCCCGTGCTTGATCGCGTGTGATCTGTGACAAGAACATCTCCCTTTTGACACTTTTCAGAGAAAATGTGACTTCCTGACATCCTCCCAAACACTGTGCAAGTTGTTATTAGCCCGATTTTACAGAAGAGAATGTCAGGGCATCTCTGCCCCCTGAGTTTGGTGAGCAGAGTGGGATATTTCACCGTAAGGTGAGACTCCAAATCCAGCAGGCTAACCCACCACAGACAGAAACCTCCAACATTGTGAGCAAAAACACATTTCCCCTCTTAAAGTTGATTTTCCTCTGGTGTTTTGTTACAGAAACAGAAAGCTCACTGATACAAGCTCCCATGAATTCCAGTCTTCCATTACTGAGGAAGATGAAGGCTGCCACTGAACGAGGGTAACTGTCCGATGTGGGCGGATCCATCGGAGACAGTATTATGAGCACCCAGAAGTGGTGATTTGAGCCCTCCTGACAGGCTGCATCGGGGACCAAGTTCTCATGAGATGCTTTCTCTCTCAGAGCTTGGGCAGCAGTGAGCTGGGGAGCCACATCCCAGGCTGCTTTGACAAAGCCTGAAAGCCAATGGCTTTGAAAAGAGAGATCTCGAAGTCAGATTAGGAAATGGAGGTATTAAAAAGAGTGTCCTGACCACAGGCTCAAGGAGGAATCTTCCCTTGGCCCTTGGGGATCTGGTGGCCCCTGATACAGTGAGTCAGTGCCATCACAGTTCTCCTGTCTGTCCCTGCCCTCAGATCACATTCCTTCCATTTTCTTTCATGTCATCGTCCCATTATCTCATACGTCCTATGAAAACGTCATGGGATGCTAGTAAAATGGGACTAGGGGCTTCCCTGTGACTCGATTTTAGTCCAGCCTTCTGGTGTTCCTTTTTATTTGCTGTCTCTGCTCTTGATGACAGCACTTGCTGACACAGACTCACTCTGAGACCATCATGATTTCAGGATACCTAGCCCGAATGGCTGCTGGTGACGGTTTCTCATCCTCACTCTCACTTTGAATCCAAGTGGGAGGTGCAGTACTGCAGGGCCTCTATGTCATCAGAAGAATGATCTAGAGTATCACAGGGCTGATGACCCAGAAGCTGACAGGGTCAGGATGCAGAACCAGCAGAACTCTTGACAGAGAGAAACTGCTTCCCACAGAGGTTCTGAAGGAGCAAGAAAGGCAAATCCCGGGTTGCAGGAGCCAGGCTCACTTGTGTTTTAAATAGCAGTAGAATGCCTTCCTTACTGGTGAATCTTCTCATTGGTTTGTGTTCCCGGTTTTAATCTTTGGTATCCAGTCTTCACCCAGTAGCTATTATGACTTTGGCACGAGTCACACCAAAACACATAAGGTGCCAGATGTCACGTCAAGATATAGTTATCATTTAAAATGTTGCCTTAGCCTCATTTCTGTTGTTGTGATAAAATATCCTGGCCAAAAAAAAAAAACCAAAAAAAACAAAACAAAACAAAACAAAACAAAAACAAACAAACAAAAAAAAAACCACTTAGGGGAGAAAGAGGCTTATTTCAACTTACAGTGCCAAATCAAACTCTTTCATGGTGGGAAGTCAAGGCGGCAATGGTGAGCAGCCCAGGCATATCCTTTCCTCAGTCAAGAGCAGATAGAAATGAAGGCATGCTTGCCTGTTTGTGTTCTATTCCATTTCTCCCCTTTTACACAGTTCAGGAACCTCTACCTAGGGAATGGTACTGCCCATATATCTTACTTAGGGTTTCTATTGCAAGGAGGAGATACCATGACCACTGCAACTCTTACAAAAGAAAACGTTTAACTGGGGCTGGCTTACTGCTCAGAGCTTCGATTGATTAGCATCATGATGGGAAACACTGAAGCATGCAGGTGATGGAGATGATCATGTGGTGATGGAGAGGGGCTAAGAGTTCTACACTTTGATCAGCAGGGAGAAGTGACTAGGAGCCACATTGGGTACAGCTTGAGCATTTGGGTACCCAAAACCCACCCCTACGGTGATATACTTCCTCCAACAAGGCCACGCCTATTCTAACAAGGCTATACCTCCTCATAGTGCCACTCCCTGTGGGCTAAGCATTCAAACACATGAGTCTACAGGGTCCATTCCTGGTCAATCCACCATGACATAGTAGCCAGGGTCTTCCTTTGTCAATTAACTTAATTAAGACAGTCTCCTACAGATCTATCACAGGACAACCCACTTCCTTACCGAGACTCTCTTCCCATGGGATTCTAGGTTACGTCAAGTTGACAACTAAAACTAGCTATCACATATTACCATATCAATCATAGCATACCATAGCAATCACGTATCATATGAAATCTCATTCCTTTGCCTTGGGCCAGTCTAGTCCTTCCTCACTTCCAAGTGAGTGGTGTTTTTAGATCACCGGAGAGGCTCAGGAGGCTTTTGGGGTTGAGTGTCCAGGAAAGCAGCTGCTGAGAGATCTCCTCCATATTCTACAAGCTTTGTTCTGAATTTGGACTAACTTCAGCGTGCACATGCAGGAGGAATCCGTAAGGCATGTTTACAGCATCATTGAAGTCAATCCCCGTGGGTCTCTCTGGGGGTGTGTGCAGAACGGGCTGTGAAGAGGCTGCTCTGCACTCACTCGCAAACACTGATCAATGCTCAGGCTCAAACACTAATGTGGGGATCTGACGGAGCATTTATATTCAAACTGTGCCGTGTCCCCTTATGGAAGGTCCTTTCATTCAACACCTTCATCTCAAAGCCACCCATCAGATGGTGTTGCACAGTGGTGGCCCCATATAAATGCATCTCCAAGTGTTGAGCTTTATCATTCCGTCATCTGTTCACACTTTAATCACCGGGATCTTTGGGGTTAGCCTTTCAGACTATGATTCACAAACCACTAAATACTCTAAAAAATTCATAGTCTTCCTAGTTGATGGGTTAGGGAAAAAAAAGCATAAGATTCAACAAGAGAAAAAAATATGAATGGCTCCACCTGCCGAGTCTTTAAAAATATTATTTTAAAAAGCAAAGCACATATGTTGTGCCCATGAGAAACTCCATGAATATTTGTGCAATGCCCTGGAGACCAAAGAAAAAAGGTACTCAATCCCTTGGAGCTAGAGTTACAGGCAGTTGCAAGCCACTTAGCATTCTGGGAACCCAACGTGGGTCCTCTGGTAGAGCAGTACATGCTCTTAACTGCTGAGTCATCTCTCAAGCTCCAATTCATCAAGTCTTAAGGTTCCCACTGAAGAGCTGGGCATGGTGGCACAGACCTTTAATCTCGGCACTCAGGAGGTAGAGGCAGGAAAAGTCTCTAAATTCAAGGCCAGCCTCATTGACAAAGTGAGTCCCAGGACAGTCAGGGCTATACAGAGAAACCCTGTCTCAAACAAACAAACGAACCAACCATCAAAACAAAATTAAAAAAACAAAACAAAATCTCTCTGAAGCATGAATCATGGCAAGATCGCAACATCTTGCTCCTATTGATTGATAAAATTTCCAGCTAGTCTTACCGAACAGGGTAACTGTGAATTTCCACAAGAAAGGAGGCTTCACGTCCTTAACACGTGAGTGTCTCTAGCAACTTACATGAAGCCTACAGGCATGTCTGCTTTCTTATATCACGCAAAGCCCAGACAAGTGACACGGAGAGAACACTCTCAAGAAAATCTTGCTTCTTTTACCTAGCTGTCTTTAGAGAAACTCTATGGAATTTTCTCTCACTGTGACACTTGTCCTCCAATTTCCAAAAGTCACCTGGAATTGTCTTTTGGTCCTGAAATTTGGCCTCAAAGGGCAACTGGATTGTTTATGGTCTACTTGTCAACAGAAGAACAAGTGGGGCTGGGGTGAGGGCTGAGTGGATAAAGCTACTTGTTTGGCAAGCCTGTCAATGTAAGGGTGATTCCTGGAACCCACATGAAACTGTATGGACCTGGCTCTACAAAACTGCCCCTTGTCTTCCACCCTTGTACAATTACATTCATGACCCCCACACCCCACACACACATCACATATAACAAGACATGTTGTAAATGATCAAGTGTAAGGATGTTTGGGGACAGGAGAAATGTTGTATAAGGTCTCCCAGCCTTCTGTGCATAAGACAAGAGGGCTCAAAGGTGGGCGTGGTAATGGGCATCTGTAACTCTAGCGCTGGTAAGTACCAAGACAGCCCTGGAGCTCAATGGCCAACTGGTGTAGCCAACTGGTGAGCTTCAGGCTCAGTGAGAGATCCTATCTCAAAACAATGAGGCAGGGAGCAACTAAGTACAATGCCTAATATCATCTCCTGGCCTCCACAAGTGCATTTACACAGTGTATGTCCACCCGCATAGACAGATGCATATACATACCACACAGCATCCACAAATTTCTTCTTTAAAGGAAAGACAGACAGAAGGTGTTAATGCTTGCTTCCACTGGGAGCTTGCAATGCTAGAATACTAGAAAGAAGAAGCAGAAGCCACCCCTCTCTTGGATCTGCTGCTCTCCCAGACATCCCTCTGAACAGCTCTCTGCATGTGCAACAGGTTGCTGCATGTGGACGATTCTCCCTGGAGGTCATTAAAGCCATCTCTAACCATCCCAAATGCATTAGTTGAGATGGAGGACAGTTAACTTCATGAAAAGCCTGATCACTGGGCTCAGGGTGGGCAACAGATGAGTGACTGTAGAATGTCTTCATGATAGAGCTTATCACTATCAGAGAGAGGAAACCCTTGAAATGGAATAAAATAAACAAGGGTGATTGTTTGGGCTACAAAGAAAACAAGAAACACATCCATTTAAAACAAATGCCTAATGAAGAAACAAGCTGAGTCCAGGGTTATTCTGTATGATTCATTCATTCCATGGCTCAGAAGACAAAGTGCCTGGAGTGCACAGGGAGCACCGTCTCCTGGGAGGCTCCCAGCAGTGCCTGTGAGACAGGGAGGGGCTCAGGAAATGGTCTGAGGAGGAGGAGTTATAGCCAGGCCAGGTGGAACATGCCTGTCCAGTTCCTTAGGAGGATGAGGCAAGAGGATCACCAAATCAAGGCTAGTGTGAGCTTCTAGGTGAAACACTGTCTCAAAATAAAACTGCAAAGGAGCTGAAGATGTAACTCAGAGGTAGAGTCTAGCATGTATGGAGCTGCTTGTTCCATTCCCAAACAAACAAACAAACAAACAAACTAGGACATCTATAAGGTCCATACCCAGAGAGCCATGTCAGAGTTGAACTGCATCTCCAGTACTGTCCTTGTCCCCAAACTGCTGCTACCCCGTAGGCCCAAGGACTTCCCACTGGTGATGCCTGCTCCGTAAGCCCTAGCCCCAATGGCCCCCCATCCACAGGCCCCTGAGGCTGCCGAACTCCGCTAGGCTGACATCTGTGATCACCACTTAACTGAAATGAGTTAATCTTGTTTTCTAGATGAGTTGGAACCATGTCTCCTGCAGGCTGTGAGTACAGAATGAACACTTTGTACGGACAGGAGGGCTGGGAGCTTTTCCCAGTCCCACTTCACACGTGCACGCCCAGCCAGATTCTCCATGCCCCACCTGCCAGTGTGAGATGGAGTTAGAGGCTGAGGAGAGTGAGGGCCTTCAGACTGAAATGAGCAGCCATGAGCCTTTTGCTGAGATGATGTCACTTCATGAGAGCTTGGGGCCAGCTCACTTTCAGGTCTGGAAACACAGCTTAAATGGATGGAAACAACACTGCTTGCAACTGTTTTTGTTTTTGTTGCATTTGCTCTTAAAACACATCAGTCAAGAAACAGGTCTGTACCACAGGTTTCCCGCATAGGCATTTGCTAGATTCTGGGACAAGATGCCGGGGGGCGGGGAGGGGGGGTTGTTTTGTTTGTTTGAATAAGACCAATGCTTGGGTTTCTTGCCTCAAGGAGCTTTGTGCCTTCTTGGGTAGCTGTTAATATTTTATTTCATTAAGACAAACAAAACAAAAACACGTTTTAGGCTCAATGGGGAAGAGCACTTGCTGCTCTTCCTAGAGAATCCATGTTTGGTACCCAGCGCCCCTCCGCAGGCTTCATACAACCACCTACAACTCCAGCTCCAGGGAGTCTCTTGTCTTTTACTGGCTTCCATGGGAATCTGTACACATGCGGCAAGTGCACTGACACTCGAACACACACAAATAAAAATAAATCTTAAAAGAAAAACCATTTTGCACGACTTGGTGTTGTACACCTGTATTGCCAGCACACAGGAGGCTTTGAATGGAGAGAACTGTTAGTTCTAAGTAACGGGACAAAATCCTGTCCCAAGGAACCTGGAAAGAAAATGGGAGAAGAGGAAGAAGAGGAGGAGTAAAAAGAGGAGGAGGGAAAGGGAGGAGGAGGAGGGAAGAAGAGGAGGGAAGAGGAAGAAGGAAGAGAAGGGGGAGGAGGAAGAGAAGGAAGGGAGATAGAGAAACGGAAGGAGGGAAGAGAGTGGGACAGTAAATAGAGCAGGAGAGGCTGGGGGAAGGGGAGGGGAGGAGACAGGAGGAGGGAGAGAAAGAAAGCTGTCCCCAGAGACGCAGGCGCAGGACTGGGTGCTCACTGTTTCCTGCCTTTACTCTATGGAGGACTTGAGTGAGTTATTTAACATCTTTGAGTCCTGGCTTTTTGTTTGTTTGGTACATTTATTTCCACCAACCTGGAAAGAAGAAATAATTCTAACTAGCATTCCTTTATTGGCAAGGGCCTGCCATACAGCAGGATGGAAACAAGGTCAAAGGCAGGGATATCTCTCAGTGCAGCTATAGAATGGCACCAAGACAGACCTACAGACAGGGATGGGACATAGAGACCAGCGGCACACATCAGGGCTAGAGCTAGCAAACACAAACACAGGATGCCCAGGTAGGCTGGAATTTCCCCCAAATGACAAATGATTTCTTGATATAAATATATCCCATGCAACTGTTTTTAAAGAACATTTCTTAAATACAGTATACCGTTAGATGTGAAATTTGTCATTTATCTGAGTTCACACTGAACCAGGAGTGCCCTATTTGACCTGACAGCTTCAACTATAGGAATTGAGGTCAGAAGACCCAAACTAGAGTATTATTTACTTACTAGCTCTGTGTCTTGGGGACAGACGTCTTTGTTCAGTGCTCACCCTCTCCCTTTATGAAGCTAAAAGCTAACTGTAAAAATATCCCATGCTTAATTCATATACGGCTGCGCAGGACCGAAAGAAGACAAGCGTGAACGCCTGGTCTAATCTGTAAAGTACCATTTGCTCATTTGTTGCTTCGATCCTTTAATCTATGGATGGAGTGGTTGGATGAGAAGACAAACTTACATCTTGCTCATCAAAGCCACTCCTCTCATTTCATTGGCACAGTGACTGACGCAAAGTCAAGGGCTCCCATGGTATCAGTTGTCTTGGGTAGGGAATTTGGGTGGTTTTCCTTTGCTTGACTTTGTCTTGGTTTGTCCTGAGGAAGGAGTCTCACTGTGTAGCCCTGCCTGGCTTGGAACTTACCACATGGACCAGGCTGGCCTTAACCCCCCACAGAGATCTGCCTGCCTCTGTCTGCCTCCTGGTGCCTCAATGAAGAGCCTGTGGCAGCTTGTGACTGTTTTAATTGTCAACTAGACACAAAGCAGAATCCCTTCCAAGGAGAGTATCAGTGGAACACCATCTACATCAGGTTGTCCTGCGGGCATGTTTTTTTTTTTGGGGGGGGGGATTGTCTTGATTTGGTAAATTGATGTAATTTAGACTCAGCCTAAAGTAGGCTGCGCCATGGGTTTGGGTTCTAAATTGTATAGAGATATAGAAAGTGAGTTGCTCTAGGTGGTGGTGCACACCTTTAGTCCTAGCACTCAGGAGGCAGAGGCAGGCAAATCTCAGAGTTCGAGGCCAGCCTGGTCACAGAATGAGTCTGGGCATAGCCAGGGCTACACAGAGAAACATTGTCTCAGGAAAAACATAAAAAAAAAACAAAAAGGAGGAGGGAGAGAAGAAGGAAGAGGAAGAGGAGGAGAAAAAGGAAGGAAGGAAGGAAGGAAGGAAGGAAGGAAGGAAGGAAGGAAGGAAGGAAGGGATTCTGGGGTGGATGCTAACCCAAGGGCAACCATCCCAGCTGTCAGCCGCTGCTCGACAAGACCATGCTTGTCTGTGTAGTCATTGTGGCCTGTTCTTGAAGGTGGAGATTATTATCTAAGGTGGGTTATTATCTGGAGGTTCCAGATACTTCCAATTCCAATTACTTGGGGCATGGCCCCAAGAAATACCAGCTTGTGAATCCTGGCCTAACCACGCCTTACCTGGATAACCTGTCTAACCTCCCTGAACCATAGTTTACAAGAGCATCCTGATACTGCAGCAACATTATGGAAGCTGAGCCTCATTAGTCTCAACATCCGCTTACAGACACCAAGAAGTGGATGCTGACCTTGTTTCTTAATGTAAGAACTCTAATAAGGTCCTAAATGATTCCAGGTGAAGCTGAATCTGTGCTAGAACTTGCTTCTTCCTCTGTAGTTATAAAAGGCGGATGACAGGCTGTCAGGGGAGGAGGTAAGCAAATTTGAGAGCGCTAGCTGCAGGTGGTTCTGAACATCCGGGCCCTTATTGTTGAGTGGCCCTGTGATGGGCCAGATGGGAGAGCTGAGGCATAGACTTTGACAAAACAGCAAACACTCAGGAGTTGCTCAAAGAGCCCATGAGAATGTCTGCTCTCTGGACAGGGTGAGGAGGGGGGTGGTGGTGAGGTGTTAGTTTCCACCTGTATTCCTAGGGATTTACATAAGTCCCATGGTTCCTACTTACAGCTTCTTCCAAGTAGGCAAATGAAAATAAAAATGAATCATTTTACAAATGTATTTTGGTACCAGGTGTGGTATGGTGGTGCATGCCTTTAGTCCCAATCCTTAGGAGACAGAGGAACATGGGTCTTTGTGAGTTCTAGGCCAGCCTGGTCTATAGAGTAAGTTCCAGGACAGTACCAGAATTACATAGTGAGAACCTGTCTACAAACAAGCAAACAAGAAGCAAGCAAAAAACAAAACAAAACAAAACAAAACAAAACAAAACCCCAGTATTTTAGGGACTGCAAAGTGTCTCAGCAAGAACAGTAATTTCTGTCCAAGCATGAAGACCAGAGTTCCAACTCCCTGCAGCCATCTAAAAATCCAAGCATTTGAGTGAGTAATGTCAACATTGTAGGGGACAGAGACAGGAAAATCCCTGTAGCCCACCGCCCATGTGTTGCTGAAGACAGCCTATCACAGGGAACAAGGTGGCGAGTGATACCTACTGCTAGATTCATGCTTGTTCAAATACCTCACTCATACAACACCACACACACACACACACATACACACACCAGTTTATTTTAAAGGAGACCGACAAAGAACCAACTGTGCTAACAAGACAAGCTTTTTTTTTTTTTTAAAAAAAGTATTCCTATATATAAAGATTGATCAGGTTTATGGTCAAAATAAATAAATACCAAAGTTTAAAGGGCAGTGTTCCTTCATCAGGATGCACTATTGCCACCTGGTGGTGATATACCAGAATTGCAAGAATAGGGCCTTGTTCTCAAACTTGAAGCACATAAAAGTAATACACAGGGCCAGTGTTTGTGGCATTATGCAAAGTCCTTACAAGGAAGGAGCTGAAGTAAATTACACAAATAAATATTCATGTGTTTTGCATGGATGATCCCAGACAATATCACTCCCCCAACTCCCTTTTCTGTTATTTTAAGTGTTTGTTTCATGAAACTCTCCCAAGTCGTAAGCTATACAATAGTGGGCTAAGAGGCAAACCAGTGCTTCTCAGGTTACAAACTCATAAGGAGTGGAGCCATCTGATTGGCAGATGATAAACTAATGGCGAAGAGCAACAGCCCTAGCTTAGGACACAGCTCATTTGTATAGTCACACCCACCACATTTCCACGCCCTCTCAAAAGAAATCCCATCGACTCTTCTAAGCTTTGGGAGTTTTTTGTTTGTTTGTTTGTTTTATTGGTGGTGGTTTGTGTGTGTGTTGGGGGTGGGGTTGGTTTTTTTCTCATATAGGCATGTTTGTCAATCAGGACCGGAAGCAACGATGGGTATAAAGCAATGGGGAGGGCTATGTTTAATAAGTGTAAATAATATGTATAGAGAGAGGCACACACAGGTGAAAACCCCACATACATTTTTAGAGGCAGGCCAACTGAATGCAAATATCTCTTTGCAAAATCCAAGCACCCGGAGTTTTAATGTCCAAGGAAAATCACAGGCTTTTCTCTAACACGGAGAACCACTGCTGTGTTGGAGGGAGTAAGGGACTCCATCAGCCGGTCAGCTGACTCGCCAGGATG
>JADRCD010190319.1:0-17615 GCA_019843815.1 Montemys delectorum
AGTTCCAAGAAGCTTCATTCTCCCTCTTGGATATCCCGCAGAATCCCAATGAGGTTTTCCAGGCCAAAAATATAGCCAGGATCTGGCCCCTCGTAGGTGGTGTGCTGGTTCCAGGAGCCCTTGTATGTCGTGTGAGCGAAGTCAATCATCCGGACATCGACTTTGGCAGGGTCGCTGGAAGTGCTGCCCTGGGTGGTCTGGGGAGCCGCCTGGGGAGTCTCCCCGTCATAGATTATGAGGAGGGAGCTGGAGTAGAAGCGGTAAGAACTCTGGCTCCTGATGACAATGAGCAGTGCCTGCAGCCTCCGCAGGATGGGCTCCAGGAGCTCCGTGCGGAGGCGGACCCCGTCATGGAGGAATTGAGAAAGGGCTTGCCTGAATCCCTCCGCGGAGAGCCTTCTTCCATAGTACTTATCTTTGCAGAGAAAGCTCTTCTTATCGGTTTGATAAACCTTAGGTTGGAAAAAAAGAGAGAGGGAAAAAAATATATGAAGAATTAAAAAAAAAAAAAAGACAAGAAAAGCACCGTAGGGGCTGGGAACATGGCTCCCTTGACAGCGAGCTTGTCTAGCAAGGTCAAATCTCTGTGTGGGATTCCCCAGTACTGTGTAAACTGAGCACAGTGGTGCAAGCCTGTAAAACCAGCATGTGAATGGCACAGGCAGGAGGATCAAGTTCAAGGTCATCCTTGGCTACATACTGAGTTCAAAGCCAGCCTGTGCTACCTGAGACCGCATCTCAAACGAAACGAAAGGAAACCAAACCAAACCAAACCAAACCAAACCGAGACCACATCTCAAACCAAGCCAAGCCAAGCCAAACCAAACCAAACCAAACCTGCCTGTTCTACAGTAGCCACATAACAACCCCCTAATACAGGAAGTGATTTCCAGGTGATTTAGGAGACAGCGGTGGAGAGGCACAGGAGAGGGTCTCTCATGCTCCAGTGACATGCGTATATTTTAAAGTATTTTATTTGCAGGTCTACTCCCAACTTGAGGCCCAAAGATCCTTCACCCGCAGAGGTGACCCTCAGCACACCACTCTGAGGTTTGGATCTCCTCTCCTGTGAATTTCCGATATCCACTTTCCAAGTCGTGATTTAAATCTTGGCTTCTGGCCGCCTTCGGTTCAGATATTAGCAAACCTAAGCTGGAAAGCTGCAGCGGCCATCTGAAGTCAGGCCGGCGGACTTGGAAGAGCCAGCCCGATTAAGTTCGCCCTCAACAGAGTGACTGAGTCTTTCCTCACAGCTCTTAAGCATTCTGGGATGCCTCTCTCAGACAGTCAAGGTGAACTGTCCCCAGGTAAAGAAAACAGGCTAGCTCAGATATAGGTATGGCCCGCAGGCAGCCAGCCAGCATGGCTGCCAGGAGCCTGGGAAGCAGAGAGGTCCTCAGCTTTCCTGCGCAGCAAAGGGTCACCGCCTCTCTTTCCTGCCCTTGGCATGCCATTTGAGGGGAGCAGGCAGAAGAGCGGTGCTGAGGAGGATACCGCGGTAGCCATACCCAGTCCAGACAGCTCAGGAGGCAACAGAGACTGACTCAAAGCCTGCAGCTGCAACGGCAAGGGGTGGGGGGACCACTTGGCACCCATAGACGGGGCTGCCTGTAACTGGCTAACCCTGTTTGACGCCTGTCTTGCCTTTGTACTACATAATGTGTTTGTTTTGTTTTGTTTTTAATCAGAAAGATATGATAAACTTTTGGAAGGCTGAAGACGGGCTGCAAAATTAGCCTCCACAAACACACGACAGACGTCACTTCTTAGATAAATCAGGATCACTTGCAGAAGGCGGGGGGGGGGGGGGGTCCGCAGAGAGATCCCTCTCACTCCACCAATCATCCTGTTCTGTTCTCTCGAGGATTGCACCCCAAGCCTTCCCAGGGACATCTGTGCAATGAATTTACGGACTCAACTTTCAGCTTCGAGGGGTGGCAGTTTCAATTAAGGGAGGCTATAATGTTTACCGTCGTCAGAGCGGAGTCTGGTTCTGTACTGAGTAGACAGGCTGCTGGGGGGATGGGCTGAAGTCCTGTCTGTTTCCCCACAACCCTGCCATCATCTTATAAGAACAGAGGTAGGGAGGTATGGGACCCAGGCAGTAAGGGAACAAGCCACCCCTGTGACTGGGCTCAGTAGCTTCTGACCTTCCCATTGGTTAATCCAAACAAATGGCAAAAAGAAGCAGAAAGACCGAATGTGGAAGAGAGAATGGCTAACAGGAATTCAGAAGACCCAGTTGCTACATCGCATCCAAAGGGGACAGGGCTGAGCTCTATCATGCATGTGGGAGAAGTAAGCCATCAGGTATATTTTCTCAGCTCTTCTCCAACCCCTGCCCCACACTGTCATTAAAAAGTCCCTCCCAATGAGGGGAGGACCCTCAGGAAGGACCACTGCATGAAGTTTTAACTGTCCCAGAATGGTGAGACTGAGTTTTGAACTATCCTCAAGGGCGCTCTTTAAAAAACACAAAAAACAAAAAAAACCAGCGTGTGGGTTGGGAATGCTGCTCAGTGGTACGAGTGCTTGCCTCCTCTGCAAGGCTCTGGGTTCCATCCCAGCATTACAAAACACAACAAGAATAACATCAACACCCGCGATCTCAACCCTCAGGTGGTGGGCGCAGAAGATCAGGAACCCAAGGTTAGCTCTGGCTAAATATAAGAAGTCTGAGGACAACCTGGGCTGCTTGAAGTTGGCTCACAACAAAACACTGGGCTGGAGAGGTGGTTCAGCGGTTAAGAGCACCATCTGCTCTTCCAGAGATCCTGAGTTCAATTCCCAGCAACCACACGGTGGCTTAGAACCATCTGTAATGGGATCTGATGCCCTCTTCTGATGTGTCTGAAGACAGCGCCAGGGTACTTACTCATACACATAAAATAAATCTTTTAAAACAAAACAAAACACCACCAACCATCACCACCAAGCATCTCAGACCAGAATAAATACTTCCTTGCTTGGAAAGCATCCTTCAGCCTCCTCTGTCGCAGGAAGGGAGGGTACAGGTGGCAGGCATCCAGACCTGCGGGGATGCCCGCCTCTGGCCCCTGCAGCCAGCCCTCGGCGCCTACCTGCATGCCGCAGATGCGCACGCCCAGGCATGCGGAAGTACTCTGTGCGCACTTCTTCATGTGACGGGCCTTCTTCTCCTCGGACGCATCATCCCCGTGCTGCCGAGTCCCCATCTTCAGATCCAAGATGCAGGGCTGCTTGTACTGTGACACCACATTTTCCAACAGCAAGAACCCTGGATGCACTAGGTCAAGGAACGCTCTGAGGTCATCAGTCAGGGCAGCATAGGCTGCTGGAGCGGCCCAGCTCATTCATCCCACCCATTTCCCGCCTCCTCACTGTGAGCCTGGCTATTGAGGATGGAGGATATTCACCGGCAGCCCGCTTTAATAAGTCCATTTATTTAGGGGGAGTTTATGAGAAGCTTTTTTTCCCCCCATTTTTGCTCTGAGGTTGAAATTTAAACGTAGGCATGAAATTCCTGGCAGGCCATGGCCAATTTACATTTTATGGCAGAAAAAATCATAGGGCTGAGACCTCCAGACGCTGAATGGGTTTGCACCTTCTGGGACAGGGGGTTGATGTTCGCCTCGGAGAAAAGCTGCAAGGATATTAATTTCAGCGGAGTAATTATCCTTCAAAAGCTTCTTAGGGATCAGGGAGGCAGATGTGTCATAGTAAATAAGGCTCGAGCAGCCACTGGTTTGTCGTTTTTTTGTTTTTTCACGAAGTACTCAGAGGGTGGAGGGGCTTAAGCTACCTGGGCGGGGAGGGGTAGGAGAGAGTTGGAGGGGAGGTATGGGAGGGGTGGAGGGCATTTTTGTTGTAGGGAAAGGTCTGCCTCCCCTTAGAGTTTCTCCATAGCTCCTGGGCTGCAGGCAAAATCTGAAGGGAAGAGATGTTGCAATGGAGTGGGACCCAGAGAGACCTCCTCCTGCCCCTACCTAGCCCTAGCAAGGGATTCTCCTCTCTGTCTCCCAAGTAACCCAGCCCCATCTCTCCTATACTGTTGAGGTGCCAGGGACATGCAAGCCTGGGTCCAGCGTAGCCACTAGTGGGATGTCCCCGTCCCTGTCCCCACCCCCTCCCATTCTGCCTTTTCTTTTGAAGGGAATCTGATTTCTTCAAGAGCCTGGGCTTGTGGGTTCAAACCTTCAGATCACCCCTAGATCTGTTTCTCCTGTGTGTGCATGTGCATGTGTCTGTGTGGCCATGTGTGTATGTGTGTGTGTGTATGTGTGTGCATGTATGTATTTGCTTGTATGTGCCTGTACATGTGTGTGTGTGTTTGAGTGTGTGTGCATGTGCCTGTGTGTCCATGTGTGTGCATGCACATGTGTCTGTGTGTGTGTGCCTGTGTGTGTGTCCGTGTGTGTGTCTATGTGTCTGTGTGTGTGCGTGTGAGTATACATGTGTTTGCATGTGAATGCCTGTGCGTGTGTGTGTGTGTGTGTGTGTGCCTGTGCTTGTGTGTGTCCCTGTCTGTGCATGTGCCTGTGTATGTGAGTTCATGTGTGGGTTTGCATGTGTATGCCTGTGCATGTGTGCACGTGCGTGTACCTGTGCGTGTGTCCATGCGTGTGTGTGTCCTGTGTCCATGCGTGTGTGTACATGTGTGTTTGCATGTGAATGCCTGTGCATGTGTGTAAGTTTGTATATGCGCACGCACCATCCATCCATTTCTCTCTCTGTCACACCTGCCCTAAGGGTTGTGTGCAGGCTCGAGGGTGGTAAGGATACGGTGCCGCTTGTCCTCTGGGTACTGGGAGCACAGACGGGTCAGGTGGGCTTGGTGACAGTGCAGTCCCCATGGGTTGAAGCCCTTTCTCTCCACCAGCGGGGAGGCCTGGGTACTGAGGTGGCAGTCGGACCTCAGGAGCACCTTGGCTGCACTGTAGACGAGAGAAGCATTTGGAGACAGCTCGGCAGCAGGGGCCAGAGGTGAGAAGGATGGCTGTGGCTCATCATTTGGGCTCTCTGGCATGGCCTCTGACAAAAGCCACCCAGACCACCCAGCCACTGAAGACACCGCAGGGTCCTGACACCAGATCATGCCAGGTCTCTTCAGGGATTTTTTTTTTTTTTAGATATGCTACCCCCAAGGGCTGGAGTGATTTAGATCCACTCTTGCTATCAAGGTGATAAAGGGAAGGCATGCGCACTGCACCTGGAACCTGGGGTTGGGGGTCTGGATTCACGCCCTGGTAGGTGAGGACCTTGAGACCTCACCGTGCCTTATAGAGTGTGCTCTGCATCTTGGCCCCTGCCGCTGAACCAAGAACTTAATTAGATCTGAGGCTCCCTGGGGAAGAGCAACATTGTTACTGTATCAACTCCTGCCCCCAGGGACTCTGGGAAAGTATCATATTGTATCGGAGGCTCCCAAGATCTCTCTAAGGTCCTTAGGACCCCAAGGGCTGCTTTGTCTCCTGGGACTCACTCACTCTCCCCCACTCTTCCCCATGATCTGCTAAAAGCTGACTTCTGAGAGAAATTAGGCACACTTCCTTCTGTAAACTATTCCAAGGCTTCCATCTGCATACTCTCTCTCCCCCAGAGACCTGCATGGTCTCAGCGAAGCAGGTATTTAATTAAACCAAGTAGGTACCAGAGATCTGCTCTGGAGCACACGCCCTGCCTGTGTTAGCTCCCAGTCCATCCTCCCCCAAGAAGGGACAGAGAAGATCCAGCCCTTTCTTTGCCATAGACTTTATCTGAATGTCTCTATTTCTAGATGATAACCCCCGAGGAGTGGTTGGTTGGCCTTGGGCACAGTGTGAGGCGTGCTGTGCGGAGGGACAATCACCCAGCTTCCTGTCCCCCCCGCCCCCGCCCCCAGTGGTCCTCACCTCTCCTTCAGTGAGTGAGCCAGCTGGGCAAGGGGGCGGGGGCTGCTCTCGCTGCTGGTGGCCTGTTGAAGCGTCTGCCAGAGAGCTACTGCTCTGGACTCTGAGGAGACTTGGAAAGGCTCCAGATTCTCCTTCAGTGGGTTGGCAACCAGGCCGAGATGGCCTCTGCTGTCTCTCCGGAGACGCACCGTGATGGTACCTGTGGGACACAGGAGGGAGGGGGAGAGCACATCGGGTCATGGGTCATAGGTCATTACTGTGGAGTTTTGGTGGCCCTGGGCAGCTTCCTTCTCTCCCTTGCTCCTCTCTCAAGGAAGAGTCAAGATTAGGGTGGTTCTGCCTGAACGGGATCCTAGTCCTGAATATGTCCCCAGTGCCTACCCTGGAGCTTGCAGAAAGGAGCCTTGGGGCTGTTCCCTTGCCCTTCCTCTCACACTTTCTACACTGTTCTAGAATTAGAGTCCCATCTTCTCGGTTGCTCACACCTTCCCGGTCACAGGTCACACCAGGACCAGTCACACACCACCCACGGACAACCTGGGATCCCTCAGAGCTGGTCGTCCATGAAGGTGCCTCCCCACCTCCCCTCCTCCAGGGGGTGCCAATGAAGGGAAGCCTGGCCCATCCCTTTCCCATTCCTCTCTGCCTCCTCAGCCATCTCTATCCTCTCATCTGTCTTCAGCTAGTCAGCTTCTTCTGCGGGACTCTGGGTTCTCCCCTCTCAGACAGTCTTCCCTTCTGCCTTTCCCACCGGTAGTCAGCCACCATCACTGGCTGCATAGATTGGCATATGGAGATTTGAGATATGGGTCATTCTTAGGGGAAATTCTAGAGCAGTGGTTCTCAACCTGTGGGTGTGACCCCTTTGGGGGTCACAAGTCAGATACCCTGCGTATCGGATATTTATATTAAGAGCTATAATGGTAGCAAAATTATAGCTATGAAGTAGCAATGAAATAAGTTTATGGTGTGTGTGGGGGGAGGGGAGTGGTCACCGCAGCATGAGGAACTGTGTTAAAGGGTCCCAGCATTAGGAAACTTGAGAGCCACTGCTCCAGAGTCTTGAGGTTTCCCTAATATTTGGTACCTTTTACCTCCACAGCTGGTAATCTAAGCGGGGAAGTTAGAGGCTGTGTATGCGAGGACCTCCCCGAGCTCATCTGACACGTGCTGTCCTCTCCTCGGATACTTTGGAGGGACACGAAACTACGTATGAGGGGCAGGGAGCATTGCGCAGTCCCCTCGCGGAGTCCTTGTCACAGTGGAGGGGCCCGGCCTCCCTCTGTGGTACCTGGCCCCGTCCTGGTCCCACATCACAGATGGCCTCGAGCGGGGGACATCTGGTGGTCCCCGTCCTCCTTCCCTCATGGCTTTACCCTCTTCTCAGCTTCTTCACCTGCTTGGAGCTGGGGAGCCGACCCCATGCCGGGTTCCCATGCCTTCCTTGGCTCTGGCCAGTGGAGCCCTCGCTGAGGCGGGGGGGGGGGGGGGGGCGGGGGGGGGGGGAGGGAAGGAAGGTGCGTATTCAGCTGTCTGTGCCCCTGCCCTGTTGCTGTGGGTGGCCCAGGTGCTGCTGCGTTCTGATGGAGTCTCTTCTATCTCCTTCCTGCCCCTCGTGCTCATGCTTGGAGTGGCTACAGTTTCCAGTGCACACTCAAGCCTGCATGAATTTCTGCAGAGAGTCCCTTATAAAAACTCTCTTGAATTCGGTATGTTTCCTATTGACGGAGACGGAGGGGAGGTGGGGTGGGGTGTTTTATGTGCTCTGTACTCGTTTTCTCCCAGGCTCCTCCCTTACCTCTCCAGTATGAGTGGCTACTCCCCCAAGCAGACAGAGATTACCTCCCTGAATCCCTGCCCAGCCCCCGGGGGCTGTCCGTGTGGGCCCTCACTCCCTGGGTGGTTCTCCAGAGTCCACTATACCTAGCCCGGTGGAATCCCTAGGCAAGTTCCGCCATCTCAAATTCCTAGTGGCCTAGTTCTGCAGCCAGGGAGGGACGTTCAGTTCTCTCAGGCTCCTGTAAAATCTGCTTCTCCGCTACCCCCAGGCCCTCGTGTCCTGAAGACACCACGGCAGTAGTAAATAACGCTGTTGGTGTTTGTGTTTATCTGATGCCAGCGTTCATCTCTAGCCACACCTGTCAAACTCCTTCATTCTGTGCCAGGGGCGGGGTTGGGGGGGAGCGGGTGGCCAGCTGGGACATTTCCTCATCTTTCCTACTGTCTGTGGCCCAGGACTGGCCCGGTTTGCTTTTCCCTGTGGTTTTGAAATTACAGCACATCTGGGCTGGAGAGATGGCTTCGCAGTTAAGAGCACTGACTGCTCTTCCAGAGGTCCTGAGTTCAATTCCCAGCAACCACAAGGTGGCTCACGACCACCTGTAATGAGATCTGACACCCTCTTCTGGTATGTCTGAAGACAGCTACAGAATACTTATATATAATACTAAATATATCCTTGGGCCGGAGTGAGCAGGGACTGAGTGAACAGAATTGACCAGAGTGAGCAGAGGTCCTAAATTCAATTCCCAACAACCACATGAAGGCTCACAACCATCTGTACAGCTACAGTGTGTACTCATATACATAAAATAAATAACTAAACAAATCTTTTAAAAAATTTTAGAAATTACAGCACATCCATAAGCTGTTGGTGGTGCAGCAGGGCTTTGGGTCGGGGTAGGGGTGGAGTCTGAGCCAAGGTCACACAGCCAGCCTGCGACAGAGCCACCTAACAGGTTGCCTGCTAAGGAAAGGGTATGTTATAACACATTTCCCAGGACTCCGTGGAAAAGTCTGACACAATCAGGCTGTGTTTACCCACACACACGTGTGGGACACTCCTACTGTGTTCCCAGAAACACTGGCTCTGGCCAGTCTGTTCTGTGGCGGGGACAGAGAAGCCCTCAGGAGGGCTAGGGCACCGCCTTTGCATTTCTAGCCCTGAGCCCTTGGGCAGGTGTTTGCTCTAAAGAGGAAAAACTTCCAGCTTTCAACATGAGTCCTCTAGGACAAATGGAGAGCTCTAGCTACCCCTGTGCCTGTCCTGGAGGGAGTTTGTGCCCTTCCAGCTGCCTAGCGGGCCCAGGAAGCTCCACTGGCCAAGAGCAATGTCTTTTAGGGTCTCTTAAAGTTCACATTCCCATCTGGCAGCCCATGGCCTTTTCTACTTGAGAGCCTATGGTGGCACGGCTGCCAGAAAACACAGTTCTTGGCAGCTTGTGCCCAGGAGGCCTCCCCGGAGAGACAAGAAATGTGACCTTCCCTGCTGCTCCAGGCTCCGTTCCTGTCTGAGTTCGTTGCTTCCGAGTGCCTGCGTAAAGGCCGGTGAGAGGAGGTACAAATAACCCACGACTAATGTAACCCAAAAGTCATTTCCATTTCTCATACAGGCTGTCTCTCTGCCTCGGATGGGCTCCTTGTCCGGCCGACTCCTAGCTCCTGTGACCTCCCTCTCTTCCTCTCTTACCCAGCCTGGGCTCAGCACAGCCCTTCCCTGGAGCTGGCCCATTGCGATCTCCCTCGAGAACTATGCCCAAGCTGCCTGCCCTTGACCCAGGAGAAGGCAGACTCTCTGGTGCTTGGGTTGCGCTATTCGGTCAGGAGCCATTGTGTCCGTGGGCCTTAGACCTGGAGGCCTGAGATCTGTTGCTGAGGCCCTACTGGGAGCCTCAGGGCTTGCTGCCACAGCTCGTCCCATGCATCTCAGCCCGAGCGTGTGCCAGCTGGGCAGACAAAGTGCTTATTGCCACGATTGGCATGCCCGGAGCATCTCAGCAATTTTGGTTTGACCAAACGGCTTCCTGGGCCTTGGCAGACGTTGTATCGTGTTGTTTATTTTAAGCTTATGAGAACATTCACCGCTGCCATCTGTAATACGAATCCAGCCAAACCCTCCACCAAATGAGCCCGGGCGCCTGTCCTCATTCACCCAGGGCTGACTGAGAGGTGGGAGACTCAGCCTCAAGATGGCTGTACTAGGAGTCCAGCCTTAGTCTAGAGCAAGCTGCAGGTCCGCGGCACTCTCCTTTAGAAGCCATCCTAGCCCCAATTCTCCCCGATGTCACTGTCAGGGAAGACATTCCCATGGGCTCGGTGGCACGTAGTAGCCATTTTAGAAATGGCCCCACCTCTCTGAAGAAGCCATTTCTATGCGAAAGCAGGTTATCTGTCTGGCTGACATGTTCTGCCTGGGTGTGTCTGAGAGATTCCCGTCTCCTCCCTCCTGGGGCTAGATGGGCCCTGAAATGGGCACTCTGGGTATCTCAGTGGAGTGGGTGAATGGGGCCAAGAACCCACTGAGCTAGACATCAGGGCCTCGCATCCTGGGCCTGACTCTCTCGGCTGCGCAGCCCCAGGCAAGCTTGCTTTCCTCATCTGTGTCTCTGGGGTTATGAAGGTGCAGGGTTCTGAGAGGAGTTATGAGGTTTATGGAAACCGGTGTGGAAGTCTCTCGCAACGGCCCAGAGCAAGTACAGGACTGGACACTACCTACTGATTGAAACCAGCAGCCTCCATTACTGGTCACCTGCTCTACTCCGAGTAGCCAGGAATGAGTGGGAGTGCCCTGCTGGGTTCTGGGCCGTCTCTAGGGTCTCCTCACACTGCCTGGATCTTGTTTCAGCTCTGTTTCATCAAAGCCTGGCTTTGGGGGTGCCACCAAGTCCTCTCAGGCCAGCTGGGAATTATCCATTATCCTGGGGAGTCAGGAGGTTACTGGCTCCGGCCATTCCCCACTGTGTTTAGAAACACCATTTGTAAGACATCCCAAAGGCAAGGCTGACCTAGACCCTGTGGCGTGGATTGACCGTTCAGCTGCAACCTTCTGCCCGAGGTGTGGGCGGCATCCCTTAGGGCGAGTGTGACCTACAACTTCCCTGCCTTGTGATGGTGGGAGCGAAATGTATCCAGGGGAAAACATCCTTTGATTTCTCAGTTTTGATCTTCTTCTGGACTAGTGATACACGACCCAGGCCTCTCAGGACACCAGGCAGGGACTGTCACCCCCAGTTGATTTCATGGCATACCACGTGCTAAGTAAGCTAGAGTATGAGGTAGACTCTGTCTATCAAATGCATTTTTTTAATTTATAATATTTTTAACTTATAATGATTATTTGTGGCTGTAAGCCTTTTTTCTAAGAAGGAAGCCTCTATAACTAGAGTTAGCAGAGACCAGAGAGGCATCCCCAGGAAGCAGAGGTCTGTCTGGATAGGTGTCTAGTGCCCAAGAGTGCCCTGTCATCCCCAGCAGATCATGGTCTATGTAGACAGGACAGAGTCTGTGCAAGGTGGGGGTCTCCTAAAGACCCGGACAGCCTCTCCCCCTTGCCCGGGGCAGTCCCCCACTGTCTTTTTCAGCTCTAGAGCTGCATTGAGCAAGCATGAAATGCTGGTGGCAGGAGCCTGCCTCGCACATGGACCTGCCACCCTTTGCTATGTTGAGTTCAGTTACAGAAGGACAGAAATTAATTCCAGTGGGTGCTCCCATGAGATAAACTATGACCAGCCAGGCAGCACTGGTCTGTGACCTCAGAAGACTGTGGGGGAAGGCCGGGGCAGGTTAAGAGTGGCCCACCGGCCAACTCTTCTGCCTCCCAGGACATCATAGAGGCCCAATATTCAAAAGTCACATCCAGGCCCAAGGTGTGGTTGTGCCTAGCAGCCCCCATTCACGTCCACGATCAGTGTGAAGCCTGAGCCCCGTGACCCTGGGTTCTGATTGCCAGGTCCGGAATGGAGTCCAGGAGCTCTGGATGCGACTCACACTCAGAGACACAAGCTCAGCCGCATCTGGCCTTCCCGGCTGTCCTGGCCACTGAACACAGCCGGTTTCTTTATTTTCTGACCCTTGAATTTGCTACATAGCCAAGGGCAACCTTGAACTTCTGGTCCTCCTGCCTCTACCTCCAGAGAAAGAGTATTACAGGCATGACCTGGGGGTGGGAACGAGGGCTTTCTGCATGCTCAGCAGGCACTCTCCTGAGGAGAGAGGCATATCCCTAGTTCTCCACAGTGGGTTTCTGATGGGTTTACTTGAGTGCCACAGTTGCCGTCCCTTTGACGTAGGGCAGCAGCCCTCAGTCATGAGAAGCTAAGGTTCTTTACGGAGGGACTGTTCTGCGGGTGCCCACTCAGCCCTGGGCCGGCACCTGGCAGTCAACGCTGTAGGACCTCATCCACCAATCCCCGAGTGGGGACCAGACTCCTATCCTTGGATCTAGGCAGGGGCATCAGATAAGAAAGCCAAGAGGCTCAGCCCTTCTACTGAGCTCTCTTCCCATCACCACCCTCGTCCTGGGCTCCAGAACACACCCTGCCCACGTTATATATGGAGTGGGTACTCTGGACTCCTAACCAAGTTCCGTCCCAGATTCCCCACGTCCTGTCTGTCGTGGGTCTCCAAAGGGAGGTCCAGAAAGCCTCCCTTGGCCCTATGTTTGGCCACAGCCACACCCATAATGCTCTCAAGGCACAGAGTAGAATATCCATCCCATCAGGGCCCCATAGGACTGGGCGTCCTTTGACGTCACTGCCAACTCTTTGAGGCTGAGTGGCTTTGACCTATCTCCAAAGCCATTGACACTCACGACGTGGAAGCTTGGAGAGAGATTCAGAGACGCACCAGCACAGCGACACTGGGTGCGGGGAAGAGGGCTGTCTCCCCACAGCCCTTACACCCCATGCCCAGCCACAGCAGCAGCGAGGGCAGCCGAGCCCGTCCCGCCCCCGCCCCTACTTACCTTTGTACTGTGGAGTGAAGCACCTCATGGCCAGTGGCAGGGACTCATAAAATTTCTGTTCCTGGGAGACGAGGGGCTTGCAGACTGTGTAGGCATCGTACTGCAGCACACTCAGGTGGCCCCCAACCTGGTGCAGGAAGGGCTCCAAAGGCACACCCACCCCAGTCTTCCCCTTTTCGGAGCTGTGCCGCACCACCATGGCGCCACCAAGTCCCCCCAAGGAAGGCAAGAGGGAGAAGCTGCTGTCCCCACCAGGTGAGCTGTCCGTAGTGTCTGGCTTTCTCTCTCTCTCTCTCTCTCTCTCTCTCTCGGCCTTTATCACTGTCCCAACACTAGTGATTCCTGGTAGCCAACTTCTCTGTAAAAAAAACAAAAAAAGTAAAGGAAAACAGAAATTATATAGAGGATGTGTGTTAGGTGTGTGCTGGGTGTGTTGCCCACGGGCTCTAAAACAAGAAGGTGTGTTTTGCTTCTGACGTGATTTGTTTTATGGTCAGCTTCCGTGACTCAAGGTCGAGAGGGAGACTCCAAAATAACACCTTGCGTCTTTTGGATTTAAATACTGAATCTTTTAAAACTCTCCAACAACCTACACGGGAGCGAGTTCCCAGGCTCAGGGTCTAGTCCTGGCTGCTTTTCCTGCCACGTTGCCTCTTTCTCCTTCCGGAAACATCCATCTCTACCCAGGGAAAAGCGAGCAGAGCTGTGGGGGTCCCCACTGTCTGACTGGGCTGTCTTATTTCTGTAGAGCAGAGCTATGCTCCAGCAATTTGTGATATTTGTTTGATTGTCCTGGACAGCCGCTGTGTGACCTTGAGCAGGTTACTCAGGCTGCCTGGGCCTCAGTTTCTTTATGCAGAGTCAGGCACAGAATTAAGACAAGGGTCCAGAAAGTCCCCTCAGCCATGGCGCCCACACCTCCTCTGTGCTCCCTAAGGTGGGCTTCCCTGACCTGGAACAAACCCCGAAACTTTGGAAAACCAGTTTCCAAAGTCGTTTTGACTCTCTCAGAAGTGTCAAGGCTCTTCTGCCAACCGAGTGTTTGTCCCATCTGAGAGGACATTCCCACAGCAGGGCCCTTGCCCCAAGTTATTAATACCGCTCCCTCTGCTGGACTCCTAGCTACCATGTGACTGGGCAGCACTGGGCATCATTAACCCTCTAATTGACCTTCGCTCCAGGCCCTGGGCATGGCTGGCTGGCTCCACACACACCAGTGCCTATCACTTTGTTCAGGACCTAAGCTTACGGAGGCTCTACCGGCTGCCTGGGCTGGCAGCATGCCATGGTAGGAGAAGTCCAAGTCTGTCCTTTCCCTGTCTCACAGGGTCCCCAAACCAGCCGTGTCCTTCAGGCCGCAGAGCGTGTCTGTTGGAGAGGGAAGGGCTACAGGCCTGCCTGGCACCTGTGCATTTGCTTAGGATATTGGGGTGGCTGGTGAGGTATTGGGGAGGGGAGGGCAAAAGCCTGAAGGGAGAGGCTGGGCCAGGAAACCCAGAGGGCCCTTTTTGAACCTCTGTTGTAAGGTGGAGAGGCCACTGGTGTGTGTGTGTGTGTGTGTGTGTGTGTGTGTGTGTGTGTGTGTGTGTGTAAGGGGTGTGGGTGGGCTCTGGGAGGCAGGTCATGGGGCAGGGTGGCTTTCAGGATCCTTGCGAATCTGGGGATGCATGTGGACAGATAAGGAAATGGGACCTAGACCCGACTGAGGAGACTCACCCTGTCCCCAGGCAGTGGCAAAAGAGGTAACTAGAGGAATGGCTGGTCTGTAAAGTTCATTTATAGCCACTCCTGGAAGGAGGCTATGCTCCCATCTCACGTTGGTCCCTCTGGGGCCAGCCCCACACTTGCCAGGCATGGCTATCAGATGCCACTTGGAGCCTGCCCACACACACTGCCTTGTTCCACGCAGTCCCTCATACTGCCACACACATAGCCTTGGATGTATGTCACGTAACATTTTGGATGCTTTAGATGGACAGTTTAAGCCTCACGATGACCCTCCAAGGTCACTGGGACTGTCAGCCCACTTTTACAACGACCCTATGAAGTCACTGGAACTGTCAGCCCACTTTCCGGCCGAGGAAA
This sequence comes from Montemys delectorum, assembly GCA_019843815.1. NCBI lineage: Eukaryota > Metazoa > Chordata > Mammalia > Rodentia > Muridae > Montemys > Montemys delectorum. Next base: position 14,698 of record JADRCD010190319.1, read on the forward strand.
CAGAGAGGTCAAGAGGGTCTGCTGTGTGGACCAGCTGGTAGGAGAAGGACTGGGATCTGAAGCAAGGCCTGCTAGGCTAGTCTGCACCCTGCAGCTCCCAGCTTGGTGGGAAGTCGGGATTGTTATCATCAGATGTCCGTTATCTACCTTAAAGGTCAGGAAGCAGCCCCAAAGAGAAACTGGGACTCCATCAAAGTTGCCTATCTGTAAGACACAGGTGGTTCTGGGACAAGCTTTACTGTCCCCCCCAATCCTAGATGGCCCCTGCACCTCACTGAGTGAATGTGTCAGTTCTGGTGGGGTGCTTGGAGAGAGAGGAGGGTCACTAGGCGCAATGGAACAGGCAGGGGCTGTGGAGAACTTCCCAGCCAGGCTGCCAGCACCATTTGAGGAGAGTGTCCCTGTCCTGTAGAGTCTCCTCCTCCCTGCTATTCACTAGAGCCTGGCCCTCGTTTCCAGCCCTCTCAGAGGCGAGATGCTCAGGCCTGGCTAGACCTACTCTGGGAGTTCGTTCCAAAAGAGCGGTCCCTGCACTTCGGAGCAGAGCTCCAGCCCTGAACCTGGGCTTGAGGGCGGTGATCCGGTGCCTTTCCTTAAGAACGCTGGGCTCGACGGCTGGGTAAACTGAGGCACTTGCTCTTGTAGGCCTTTGGTTTTAGGTCAGGTGGCCTCTGGGGGGGAGGGGGGTGTCTTTCTGCTCCTGGGATTCAAAGCCTGCAGTTCTGAGGCAGTCAAGGAGAATAGATCAGATGCAGAATGGGCTCAGAGGTAGGCCCTTGGCTTTCTGTACTGGCCTTGGGTTCCCAAGGAATCTGAGGTTTGCTCCTTTTGCTCCCTTTGAATGTGGCCTGCAACTCTGTGGGTCTAAGGTAGAGGTGGAGGTGGCTTCCGTTCTCCTAGAAGTCCCAGATCAATAGCCCTAGCTGCCTGGGCCTTCCACGCAGGCCCATAGTCCCTATCCTTCTTCCTGTGAATCAGGAGCCTCAGATCTGTCAGCAGCACAATCTCCCCTCCTCCCCCAGCTCCAGCCCACTGAGGCTGAGGCTGAGCTGGTAATAGAAAGGAGTTTGTTTTACTGTCCACAGCTGTGGCCTTGTCACGAGGTTCAGGGGACAGCGCGCACACACCAGGCTCTTTCACGTGGGCATCCGTGCATGGGTGACTCTCCAGATGACTAAGTCAGCAGCCTGCCTCAGGGGACAGTCCCCCCATTCTGACACATTTCCAGGAGACCCTTAGCTGCTTAGGTTTTTCTAGCCCACAGCTCTTCCTCAAGCCCCTAGGAATTGTGGAACCGCCCTCAGCAAGAAGGGGCTCGGCGAAGAGCTGTCCCTTGTTGCCCCAGAAGCAGACAGGAGGCCCCATCCCCGCTCCTTCCTGCCCCGTGGCAGGGTCATGTCCTCAATGAAGTAGCGCTGGGCCTCACTCCAGCAGCCCCGGCTAACTTGGGCCTCTGGGGTGCGGCTGTAGGGCCGGTCGTGAGTAAGGACATGAGCTGGCCACATCGAGACAAGCCCTTTCCTACAGCTTTATGAGGCCCTGAGTGGCAGTCAGCCTGGCTCTGTTGGGTTGGGGGACACTCCCTGTTCTGAAAGGAGGGGAGCCTGGCTATTTCGCAAGCATGCATGAGCAATTGTAATTCATTCCAAGGCGTTTATGGAATTCCTAGAGGCTTCTGTTAACCGTTTTCTCTTCCTCAATCAAAAGATACTAACAGTCTAACAAGCGCCCTATGCTTACTGGCAGTGGAAAAATGAGTCCTTTGGGATAGAGGAGGGGGTATAGCTCAGGAATGGTAGAGCAGAGATCTGGGTTCAAGTCCCAGCACCACGAATAGACAGCATGTTCTCTCCCATGGAAACCGAAAAGGCTGACTGGAAAGTACAAGAGCAACGGTAGGTGTGCACCAGGTCCTCCACCTGCACACCTTGGCGTATCACCGTGACTCTTACTTATCTGTATAATGAGGGTCCTTATGGAAGGGGGTTCTGCATCGGGCTGAGGTTGAGGCGCCTGAGGAGTGACCAGGAGCAGGGGAGAAGATAGCTTAGCCTCAGAGAGCCAAGAGAAGACCTGCTCAGGGTGGGTGTGTCAAGGGAGGCAGAAGATAGGGCTGGAAAGGGCAGGAGTGGGTGACGGGTGTGTGTGGGTGTGTGTGTGTGCCGGGTCTGCTTTATGGCTGACCCGATTGGACAATGGGGGAGGCTGGAGATGGGGAGCCCAGCCTCCCCTGCTGGGGTGGGGGTGCCCAGCCTTCCCTGCTGGGGTGGGGGAGCCCAGCCTTCCCTGCTAGGGGGGAGGGAGGTGGGGATAGCTCAGTTAGTGAAGTGCTCGCTGTAGAAACTTGAGCCTCTGACTTTTGACCTCAGCACCCATGGGAAGGACAGACATGCTTCGGTGGTACACCTTTGTAACCCCAGCCCCGAGAGGCAGAAACAGGGCGCTTCCTGGGGCTTAGCCCAACTGGAGAGTCTGTGAGAGATCTTGTCTAAAAAAATAAAGCAGCTGCTAGGCACGGTAGCGCACACCTTTAGTCCCAACACGGAGGAGGCAGGGGCAGGGGCAGGGGCAGGGGCAGGGGCTCAAGGCCAGAGTGAACACTAGAGTGAACGCAAGGCTAGAGTGAGTTCTAGCTCAGCTGAGGCTATAGAGAGATCCTGTCTCAAAATGAAGAAATAGGAGCTGGAAGTGGAGCTCAGTGGTTAGGAGCACTTGTTCTTGTCGAGGACTGGGGTTCAACTCTCAGCAGCTACCTGGTGCCTCCCCAACAATCTAAAACTCTGGTTCTGAGGATCGGAAGATCTTTTCTGAACTCTGCTGGGACCAGGGACACACACACAGTACACATATGCACACACATGGAACACACATGTAAAACCTTCATACTTAAGTTTTTTGGTTTTTTGTTTTTTTTTTTT
>JADRCD010190320.1:0-16917 GCA_019843815.1 Montemys delectorum
GATGGCACCAACTGGACAGGGACCTTTATCTTTATATATTGAGTACCTCAGCCATTTAGATATTTTGTTACACTTATTGCGTGTAGGACACATGAGTGCCACAGTGCATGTGTGGACATTGGAGGATAACCTGAGGGAGGCTGTTTTCTCCTACCATGTGGGTCCCAGGGATTAAATATGGCATTAGGCTCAGTAGCAAGTACCTGTCCCTAATGAGCCATCTCACTAACCCATCATGGGGACTTTTAATACTGACATGTAGAGGCATTATTCCATGCTTGAACATTCCTGTAATTTCTAGTTAGGAAGTTGATGGATACTTTTTTTTTCATTAATAAATATCAATATTTAAGTGGTGAAATGATTCTAGGATAAGAGATTGAGAATTTATTCAACTTATTTTTTTAAAGAAATATCTATTTTATTTATTTATTTATTTATTTATTTATTTATTTATTTATTTATTTGTATTGATGTATATATTGAGTATGCATGCTTGTGGATCTTCTGGAATTGAAGGTACAGGCAATTGTAAGCTATCTGATATGGGTGTTGGGAACTGAACTCTGGAACATCAGCAACTGCTTTTGCCTGCTGAGCTATCTTTGCAGACCTGTCCTCCAATGTCTAAAACAGATAAAGAAAGCTGAACCAGGCCTTCTGTGGCGGATCAGTGACAAAAATCTTTTAGTTTGCTGTTTGTTAGAATCTGTTTTGTGAAAGACCTTACACCACTTCCTGGCTTCTTTAATGCACAATTTTCTGGGCATGATGGATGATGTACTGTATTTGATCCTCAGGAAGACTCTACCAATAGTGGAAAGATGGAGTTTTAGTGTTTTTGTTTGTTTGTTTGTTTGTTTGTTTTGCCAAAGCTGATTTAGGAGCTGGATCATTGATAGATACTTATAGACCCTCTCATTCTACCCCAGCCTGTGGGCAGGACGTGTTCCTTTTATAGATGTGAACAGCACAGTGTAAACTCACTGGATTGGAAATACGCTCACCTTGCTTTGTGCTTATCAGCCTTGGGAGGCTCAAATGCACTGGAGATTACTCCTTCTGCTCCCTGCTAGCCTTGAAAAGTGTCAACGGATTAGCAATTTATTATTTAAAGTAATGACTTCATTGTATTTATTCTTGAAACTCTGAGTTGATTCTACATAATTTTTTATGTTAACCACAGAAACACTACATGATCATATTAGTGAATGTGGGACAACTTAATAAAACTCTCCATTCTTAATGTAAACTCTTCAGGAAAGGCTAGAGGGAAATACTTAGTGTGATAAGCAACATGTACAAAGAATTATGGCAAATGTCATGCTTTGTGGTAAAACGTTGGGTGCCTTGGGTGAGGTTCCACAGAAGTAGAGATTGAGAAAGATAGTCTTAAGGGAGTCTTCTGTGGTAAAGCTCATCTAAAAGGGAAGTCAGCAATGTCAGGCAGGAAAGAGGCGAGGGCATGGGTGCAGAAGAGCTAAGCCCACAGGGCATTCTGAAATGGAGTGGTCCCTGGTTATCCCATCTCATAGCCAAAGGGAAAGCTCTGTTGGTAGCCAGCCCAAAACAGTTATCCCATGTCACAACAAGCCTTTTAGGCGCCTACTATTAGCTAGCTGTTGGCTATCTATGTTTGTGCTGACATACCAGAATACTATTAGCAGATTGAATCTATAATGAAAAAAAAAATTATCTGGCTCATGGCTCTGGAGTCTGAGAAACCCAAGAGCCTAACCTTGGCATGTAATGAATATTTCAAGTTGTGTCATGCCATGACAGAAGGTAGAAAGGCTACAGAAGACGGACACAAGAGAGCAAGAGGGAGCTGAACTTGCTTTGGTAACTACCCCACATATGTGATAACCAGCCCATTTCTGTGAGCACCCCATCAATCCATTTGCAAGGGCAGTACTCTTGTAATCTAATCACTTCTTTGTCACCATCTTCTGACACTGTTGTATTGGAATTCAGTTTCTAAGACAGGGGTGGTAGGGACTGTATTCAGACCACAGGGCTGCCTTTGGGAGCAAGACCTCCTACATAGTGTGTGACTTAGTGGTTTCAATTAGCTAAATGTTTTCACAAGGAGAGTGAATCTGTGAGCTCCTATAAATGGGAAAAGGGATAACCAAGCCCAGTAAAGGGGGGTCTGGCACATACCACCACAGTCTGCTAGCTTGGCTTTCCATCTTACATACATAATTTATGAAGAGCTAGAGAAACCTTTATTTTAACTATTTTCTGGTTTCTGTCTGTCTTCCTGCTTTAAGTTTTGATCTAGTGTCATGTACCTCTTAAATTACAACTTCCTTTAACTTTTTTTGTATGTCTGTTTGTAGTTAAACTTTTATCTGAAAAAAAAATACTCTTATTTTGAAATATAATTTCACTAGAAAAAAGTTTTTCTCCCTACTTTTAGGTATTGTTCCACTGTCTTTGTGGTGGCTTGAGTAAGAATGTCCCTATAGGCTTATAAGTTTATGTGCTTAGTTCTCAGCTAGTGAAACTGTTTGGAGAGGATTAGTAGGTGTGGCATTGTTAGAGTGGGTGTGGCTTTGTAGAAGAAGGTGTGTCACTGGGGGAGTGGGCTTTGAAGTTTCAAAAGCCTATACCTGCCCTAGTTCTCCTTCTCTGGCTGCTGCCTGTGGATTAGGATGCAAATCTTCCGTCTACTGCTCCAGCACCACACTTGTCTCTTCCCTGCTATGGTGATCATGGACTAATCTTCAGACTCCAATTAAATTTCTGATAGAAGAGTTGCCTTGGTTACGGTGCCTCTTTACAGCCATAGAACAATAACCAAGATAGTCTTCTAACCTGCATACTAGTAACCTACTGTCATTCTTAGCTTTGCACCTCTGTATACAATTTCTTTATTCTTTGTCTTTAATTTTAAGCCACCTGACTATAACTGGTCTAGTCATGTGGGAGCTTACTCTAGTTTTTTTTTTTCTTTAGCTTTACTTTGTTCTTTGACTTGTTTGAGACCACTTGTGTCTAATCAATTTCTTTTTGGGAAATAACCAGCTTTTATTTATTCCTGATACCCTACATAAACATTAAAGCCAAGTTTATGTGCTCTGTCTCCTTTTTCAACTCTTTGTGTTTCAGTTTGTGCAACATGCACTGGTCCACGTCCAAGGTCACAGGTCAATCCTATACCTCAAGGTCACAGGTCACTCCTATACCTGATTTCTTGAATGTACTGGTGATTTAGATGAAGACACTTCTAGTACTGTTACACTCTGTGTCATTTTCTGCGTTGTTATTTTCCTCCTACCATATCCATTGCTCTATTGAAGGATCCTATCTGTTTTCCTTGACTACTGACCTTAAGTCATTAATCAATTCTTGTAAGTCTTGTATGTTCCAGCCTTTGGTTCATCTCTGAGAACAAGAGTCTTGTTCTCTTGGGTGTTTTTTCTTTTGAGGTGTAGCTTTCTTTCTTTCTTTCTTTTTGATATCTATCTATCTCTCTATCTCCCTATCTATCTATCTATCTATCTATCTATCTATCTATCTATCTATATCTTATAACTTTCAAGAGACTACCTGAAGAATATGTAAAAGAATAAAGACTGAAGTAAATACTTACTTACTGGCTAAAAGTAGACTGTGCATTCTACTAGGCTGATCGTCATGGAGAATCTTGTTTTGGAATGAATTTGAAATCAGAAATTGAACTGTTTGAATTTTAACATTGCCATGGCTATCACTAATAAATCATTGGCCTCAAATTTCTCTAATGTGATTTTGTGCTTAGGCTAAAGAAATGATTAATGGAGGATTATTTTAAATGTTCCCTCTTCAACTTGGAGCCTTTCATGTGCTCTGTACCTCAGATAGGGCTATAGTCTCCCTGCTCCATCAATGCACCACTGATTCAAGTGTCTAGCCCAATGGAGGCACAAAAGATTTCCACTTGTCCCATTTTAGAGTCTTTGTCTTAGATAATGCTGTGTTTCTGTATTTTAGAGATGATTTGAAAAGCATTTCTGTGCATAAAATATGTTCAATCGATCTGATGAGTCAGCCAATAAACCTCTTCTACTAAGCTAAAGAGACTTGAGCATTGAGATGCAATCAACCAACGGGACTATGCAGATATTTGGAGAATGCTGCCCTTCTGTTGCTCATGAGGCTGATGTGGGTGGACAGTGTGGGGCAATGCTGCAGCACTCCATGGGAGAGCTTCACAGAAAATGCAGTATAAATGGCACTGCTGAGGTAATACAATACATCAGTCCTGGGCAGAGGAATATTCTAGATCAATGCTGGGTTCGGGGGAAATTCACTGATGGCTCTAACACACAGGAACATTTCTCGATACTCAGGTCAATTGATTTACAATTTTCTTGCAAGGGTAGGAAATGAGAGCTTATAGAAAAATGGATGAAAAATAAGTACTGACCAGCTTTCATTTCTCTGTTGAGGTAAATCAATCTAAAATTGAAGTAACATCATTGACCACAAAGCATTATTATGACATTAAGCAAGACAATGTCTGTAGGGTCTTTAAATAAAAATGGTACCTAAAATATCTGGCAATCTGGACCTATTCTTACTGATGCTATCATTATTTTGTAATTTGTCTGTTGATTTTTTTACTGGCTCTTATAGCTTGGGAAGTTTTTTTCTTTGTATAAACAACTCCTGCTGCACTAATCTGATTGGCTTTTCTGTGCAGTGTGCAGACATGTTGTTTTCCTAGTTGTTTGATAATAAACCAATTTAGTCCTCAGCACTCTTGCTTCCAAGTCAAATAATTTAATTTTGTTCATTTTTCTTTTCTTTTAGGTATGATATTTGGAGAAGCAACTTTTCAAAATTCTTGTGTTGCTCTGATCTGAGTCCTGAGGCAACTGAACGGAGCCATCACCACACAAGAATTAATGAATCCCACGGCAGCTCTAATTTGTCCAGACATAAAGGAGGCTGCCCACACACTTTTCCCTGGAAAATGACAGCTCTGCACTAGTTCATCCCCCTACTCTAAAGGGGCAGGCATGTCCTTGCACTGACCTCTCCATGTAGGCTTTTAAGACTACACAGATGCAGAAGGGCTCTGGTCAGTCAGTCTGTCTTACTCTGGTCACCTGATATTTTTATATAGCTCCACTCCACCCCCCACTGCATCTTAGATTCTCCACTTGTAAAGAGGACATGATGGCTGCACATAGAACTGCTGGAATTACTAATTCCCAGAACAGAAGCTATTGCATTGGCGTGCAGTGGGAGGATTATTAAATCCCTGACATACAGACAGGGCCCTTAGGTTCTGGAATTCCCTTGTGTTTAATTTAGATCCTAAGAATGCACTCTGGCTGCTCTTGCTGTGTGTGCTTGCATAGGCTTTTCCTTGTCAATCTTTTCTTTGGTAGAGAACAGCATTTCATTTCATTTAAGAAAGAAAGATACTACAGGTACCCTTAATGCATTACAGAAGCGGCCTGAGAACACTTAGTAAATAAAAACTTACATCAGGACAACTCTTGGTGAAGTTAAGAAACATCATAAGAAAAGAAAGGATGCAATGGAGAGTAAGGGAGAAGAAGAGAGCGAGGCAAGGTACGCTCAATAGTAGAAACTTGCAACAGTTTGCTATTACTTAATTTCTTCTCTCACTTTCATAAACTTCAATCCACAAATACAACTGGCCTACTGTTGTGGTAAGTTATTTTCCAGAAGAGGAAACGGACACAAGACCTATGAGAATAATTGAAATCTGAGTCTGGATAAGATTAAAACAAAAAACCTACCATGACATCTACATATAAATCAGATTAATAAAAATGAAAAGGTAGCTAATATCAATTATTGAGAATAATATGGAACAGTAGAGGGTCAAAAATTGGCTTGAGGAATGTTCAATCACTGTGGAAAACAATTTGGCATCAACTAGTAAAACTGAATGTATGCATACAATATAGCCTAGCATTTTTCTCCTATGTATCCCAGAGAAAGTTCTATTCAAAAATCATTCAGAAAACATATTCATAGAAACATTATTCTCATTAGTGAAAATCTATATGCAATCCTAAAAGCCATCAACAGCTGGATCAAAAGAAGTTAAGGATTCATATACAATACTATAAACAGTGAAAATGAGTGAACGTTCTGTATTTCCCCTTTCAAACAAGCTAACTACCTATCCATGAATATCTGAATATCTCTACGTGCACACACATGGATGATGAATGATCTAAAACCAGAAAAGGAAATTACCAAGCCAAAGACACAGGGTACATTCAAACTGATATGACCATAGACTGGAAGTGCAGAGAAAAAACATACTGAATGACTCAAACTTGGAAAAATGTTAGAGACAAGAAAAAGGAAATGGCATATCTGGAGAATAAGGACCACTTAACATTACATTTTTAAAAAACAAGAGAATGCTTATTGGTACTTCACCAGAGGATGTCCTCTGCAATCATGAGAGTGACAGATCAGAAAGGGTCAGAGTGATGGAGGGATGCAGGGATGTCATTCTGTAATTCTTGAGATAGGATACTTTTAGTATGCATGATTTAAAAATAATAAACATTTAAAAAAGTTAGACTAGAGAGTATAATAAATATGGTTACAATCATATTTTACTATGAATATTGACAAAAATAAATATGCATTACTAAAAAAACGAAGGGTGAGATTAGCTGGAGCAAGTGAGTTTTAGTTCAATTATGGGCTCCGGGCACTTGTCAGAAGCCCTGCATGCATCCAGAGAAGCGATTTGGTAAGAGCATTTGTTAAAGCACAGAATTCATCCGGGCTCAAATATAAAGCTGAAATAATTGAAAGGAAGCATAGGTAGAATTTTAAAATAGGATCCAGGGCCTCGAGACAGACACACATTCACACAGACATCTAGACATGAAGTAGCAGCAGCTCACATTAATTTTATCTTTACAACTTGGAACATTGTTGTTGAGCTCATTTTAACTCCTGATAGGAGGTCCTGGCTCAAATTCATTTCCCACTGGTAGGTAGGTAGCTTGATTGATAGATAAAACAAACACAGAACACGCACTCATTTTTCACTGCTTGCAGTATTGTATGTGTATCCTTAACCGTTTTTGATCTGGCTTTTGATGGATATTAGGATTGCATACAAATTTTCACTAATAAGAATTATATTTCTATGAACATGTTTTATAGATATGAGCTCATTGAAAGCTTGGTCCTAGTCTATCGTACACTATGTATCTAGCAAGAGAGTACCTGACACAAAAGAGGTGCCCAAGAATGGGTGTTTGTAAAGTTCATACATATATGGTGAAATAAATGGGTATAGGCTTGGTATGAAGTAGGTCTTTGAAATAGTAGAGAAAACAAAAACCATAGAATCAAATAACTGAAAATATTAATCACATCACCACAAACAAAAAACTGAATGCTGAATATTAATCACATCACCACAAACAAAAAACTGAATGCTGAGGACAGGCAAACTGGCAAAAAGGGGGGGTGGGGAATGAATGAAAATGCAGGCAAACTGTACAAGACCTGGGCAAGATCAAGCCAGTCAGCATTCTAGCATGGAGAGAGGGTGGGGCTTGTGATTCCCTATCCCTAACTGAGGGGCTATCAAGTTCATAGCTCCTGCGAAGTAAAGAGTCAGTTTTCTTTAAGAGTCTGATCACTGTGCTATGGTGGATGGCCCTGTACCAAGAGTATACGGGCAACACATACAAATCAAGCTCAGTGACATATAGATACCAATATAGACAGAGACAGAGATGGAGACATAGATATATAGATAATATATAGATATATGTGTATATAGATCTACATATAGGTTATCACTCACATATTTTTAATTATTTATTTATTTATTTTATGTATATGAGTATACCATTGCTCTCTTCAGACACACCAGAAGAGGCCATCAGACCTATTGCAGATCCCATGTGGTTGATGGGAATTGAACTCAGGATCTCTGGAAGAGCAGTCAGTGCTCTTAACCACTGAACCATCTCTCCAACCCCCACACACATAATTTTAAGAGGACAGAAGGTTTGAAGGGTCAAGGAATTGTAGGATGGGTCTAAGAAGAGTTGGTGAAGAAGGTGAAACTGATTATGACCAAAGCATATTGTATATATGTATGTACGTATGAATATATGTATGTGTATATGTGTAAATTCTTTAAAATGAACAAAATATATTTAAAGCATCCAGTAAAGAGCCATTGTCCCTCATTGACAGGTGGCTCTTATAAATCTATGAAAAGAAAAAGTGAACAAAGACTCTGTGCTTGTTACCCCACACATGCTCATAATCTACACAATCTTGTTTGCAGCATTGTCTCGGTTTGGATGGGTAGCTCTTGCTCAGCATCCTTATGCGGTTGCAGGCTGTTATTAATGAGGGTGAACACTCCCTGTGAAGGCTTCCTTCACGGCCCGCAGCTGCTTCCGGCTGCTCACTGCAAGCTACTTGTGGTTTTACTGAGCTTCAGGTCTCACCCAGCAGAGACAAGGTTCCAGCAGAAGCGTTCCACCAGGCAGTTTCAAAGGACCCTGGGGGGACCATGTGCACCTGGCACTAAGAAGGCAGTTCAGAAGTTACAGACACGCTTTTGCCATAGTTGTTGTCCAGTTAAGCATACAACTCAGATCCAAGGAGAGAATCAAATGCTCCTTCTTCAGTGCAGAGACAGCATATGGAGAGCAGGAAGGAACAGCATCAGTGGCAGCCATCTTTGTAGGCTGTCTCCTGTCCTATTCACTGCTTGCTTTCTGTAAAGTGTAGGAGACACGCGTCGGATTTCACCTTCCAGGAAGGCATGCATTTTTTTGTACATTTACTTAAACCTACTCGGTGCCCGGTGGCTGTGTAATTTGTGCTCTGCTAATGTACTTCCTTTTTAAGTCAGATGCATTTCTTTCAAAACCAACTTGTTTCTGACAATCTGTAGAGATTTGCCTTTTGAAAATGAGTGACTTTGATGCACACCTTCAGGAGCATCTGTAAGACACGATGCTCAGGGCACTCCCCCTCCGTCTTTGAATTGTACCCTGCAGTTACTGAGTTACAGAAAATAGCATCATGACTGCTTGCTGTATGTGTATGTGTGATGGTGTGTTTGCGTGTACACGTGTTGGGGAGCCGGGTGCCACTGAGTTTTGGATTAGAAAGATGACTTTGCATTTATTTGAATGTTTGAGCAGCCCAAAGGGTTCTTGTGTACATGCCCTGCCTTGGCTAACTCCTGTTATTATCTTCTATATGGAAGGTCATGCCAACTGCTTAATTACACGGAAAGTTATGAAACAGCCCGGGCAGCAGAACACTGATCAGCTGTGGGTTCCTAAAGGAAAATAAACCCTTCTTGCAGGAAGGATGGCTGCGAGCCACCAGGCATGTCTGTCCGTCCATGCCTGCATGTTTAGCTCCCTTGTACAAAAGGGGTGCCCATGGCTGGGCAAAGTCCTAGATTCACCTTTCTAACACAGCTATGGGTCACAGCACAATAGAACCATTTTAATCAGAGCGAGATTATATCTGAGCACTTCTAGTCAGACTTTTCCTTTCATTGAATGTAAACAATTAAACCGCTCTGTGGAGGCTTTCCTGCTCATTCCACAGCACACCGAAAAATAGCCATGCAGAGCACTGAAACGGGCATTATTAAAGAGATTCTGCTCGTGCCCTTTCAGGTCCCTCTAACTTACCTGCCCTTCAACCATTACCTTCAAGGGGAAACAACTGCTAATAAATCTGAGTTTATGGAGGACAGGGCTCTTCTTCTGGTTCAGTTTGTCAGGTACCTGCCTGGCTTGGCTTCATTCTCACCTTAAAAGTAATCAGATTTTGGACTTTTACACATTGTTTTGTTTTATCTGCCTTCACGGAGAGGACTCCAAAGGAGGCCTTTGGGAAATTAGAGGCTGAGGGGAAAGCAGACTTCTCAAGAAAGAGAAGGGATTTCTGTGCTGAAGAGTGAGCCCTTTCCACAGGAGCAAGCGGGATCCTCTCAAAATCTCTTCTACAGGAAGCAGCTTGCCCACTGCAGAGGGGTGGGGCTCACTCTGATTTCTCTGAAAGCATTTGAAGAAGGAAAAAGCGAGGCTCCAATGCCAAAAGACAACTTTAACCCTCCTCTAGCAGAACCTAAGGTCAACCAAAGGTCACAGGAGCGGTGCCTAAATTGGAGGGCTGGCAAACTCCCTCTGGGCTGCCTCTGATGCTGCAGAAATCGATAGCTGAAATCCAGGCCCTGAAGGGCTCACTTGTTGGCTCTTAGGCTGGCCTGGGATGGATGAAATGGTTAGAGGTGCCCATCAGGGTGCAGAGTAGACACTGATGTAGACTCGAGCTCCCATGACTGTCCCGCCCCTTCTTGAAACCCAATTTAGACCATATCAGAGTTTTCATAAAGACATTCCTGATACCATTGTGCTGTAAATCCTGTCTGATCCGACCTTCAAATACTTATGCAAACTGAAATATGTCTGGAGAGAAGTCAAAACAAAACAAAACAAATATGCCAGCAGCATATTTGCAGCAGGCCCCTCCCTCTCATTTGCATTTCAGCTCAGACCTCTCCAACCGGCTCCCAACTGTTTAGGTCAGTTAATTGTTTGTAATTGCAGTGACTGTTTCCCTGAATGCACTGGTGGCCTTATGTCTGGAAGCCAGCTTAGCCCGGGGTTTTCTGCATATGTGAACTGCGTTGGTAGCATTAGTTTTGCGAAAGCTCATTACAGATAAGTGCAGTTAGTTTAGTGTCCGTCAAGACCTGCCGTAGCAATAACTCGCTTTCTTCAAACACCTACAGGTTGTTGTGTTCCAGGAGCTGTGACTTCCACCTCTGCCTTAGCTCTGTCATGACAGTGGGCTGGCTGTTCCCTCCCCCGCCCCAGCCCCGGGAGCATTTTGGGTGAAGTGCTCTAACTCGGTTTCGGATGCAGTGTGCTAATGATAATTTGCGTCACTTGCAAGTTGTAGCAACATCGAGATCTCGTGGTCTATCTTTTGGCTTGTGACACCGTGTAATTAGAGAGAGTGGAAACTGGGAGAGTAAAGTGACTGTGAACTCATATTACAGTCCTGAAACCAAAGGGAAGAGAAGAGGAAGTGCTGTTTCTGTGGAGGATGGCCCCGCTCTTTTACTCCTACAAAGGAACGTTCCAATCTTCCAGATTTCAAGGGGAAATAAATAGTCACAAGCTTTGCCTGGCTAGATTATTAGTGGTTTTAATCCATTCATCTAACATGCATAGAACACTGACAAGAGAGTTATGTTGAGAGAGATGAGAATGGTGTATACAGAGATCCTGTATATTGTGGGGTTTGCATTCAAATATCACACTTCATTAGAGGGATTTATTTTGTCTGGGGAGGTAGGCAGGGTATGTATCCATTAGTCCACTCAGCGGATGAGGAAATGGGAGCTTGGGAAGGTTAATCAACTCACTGACCTGTGGTCCCAAAGCTGCTGAGAGCCATGGTGAGCTCTATGCTTCACCCATCTTCTTTCTATCTTAAAGACTGAAGACTGAGGAAGTAAGACACATAAAAAGATCTCGGTAAAAACAAAATGGCAGCCATAGTCACATCCCACGGATCTAATGAGACCTGCTTGCACCAGGACTGATATGCTGGTAAGTGAGAAATGCAAACAAATAAGGAGGTGTTTGTGACCTTAGGAATCCTTCAAGAGGAGGGCCTCTAAGCTTTGCACGGGAGGTGTTCGTCACGTCTGCTACAGCCTTCCTTACCCAGAACCTTTTAGTGTCCTGAAATCAGGCAGGAGAGCAGGCTGTGCTGTCCAGACCACACTCTATATGAGCTGTAGTCACTCAGCTGACCTGGGAGGATATCATGGAGACTGTAAACACTGAGTGAAGGTCTGAAGAGACCAGAGTGCACAGATGAGGTGACAGTGACTGAATCTGCTTGGCTCAAGAAGAGAGCCATGTAGGCTAGAGAGACGGCTCAGTGAGTAAAGACACTTGTCATGCAGGACTGACGACCTGAGTTTGATCCCTGGTTCCCACAGTGGAAGAATGTGTATATGTATGCATGTATGTGTATATTATCCTTATAATCTATATAAGAGTATATATGACCAAATATGTGTGTGTGTGTATGTGTGTATGTATGTGTGTGTGTGTGTGTGTGTGTGTCCTTAAATATATTTGACCATATATGACCAGAAGAAGGGCCGGACATCTAGAAATGTCACCAACTCAGTCATCAGATGGAGCCCCACACTTTGCTGTGGGACAAATTCTCTGCCACCGCTGCCATCTCGGAATTCTCTTCCCTTTTCAAATAGCAGGCCCTGCATTTGCAGTTTGCATCTTCTAACAATGTAGAGGTTCTGACCAGGTGGTTTACTTTGTTTATGCAACTTTAGAGTACATTAGTGTTAGAAGAGTAATTTGAGCATTAGACAAGGTGAGGAATTATGGGTATTAAACGGGCCAACTTCCTGGAAAAGACAGGAGAGAAAAGGAAATGTTTTCCTTATACATCAACTGGCTTTAAAAAATTCCTTAATTTGGTAGAAAAATAGGAAGAAAAGTACAGCGAACCATCAGTCCTTGGCTCTGTTCACGTTAAAAAACATAGGAAGAGGAGAAAAGCATTGAGTTAATTTATTGTTTGTTAGATGTTCAAACATAAATAACTCAGATCTCTTGAGTTTCTGAGCACGTCAGGGGAGTTACATAGGCTAAAAAGTAAGGAACACGTCTTTTTAATATTACTACAGAATATGCCTTTTGATCAAAGTACAAGTAAAGAGAGTTTTACACATTTATTCAAATTTGGGGGCTCCTGGGGACAGGGAAGCTATTCTTTTATTTTTCAATTAAAAGACAGTGGTTTCTGTTTGAGGGTTTGCTGATGGCAGTGATGATGATGATGATGATGATGATGATGATGATGAAGAAGATGATGATGATGGTGGTGGTGGTGGTGGTGGTGGTGGTGATTGTGGTGGTGGTGATGATGACAATGACGACTTAAAAAGGAATGGCTCCTGAGCTCAATAGTAGATGATGCTTGCTGGGTGTTGGCTGTGAGCCAGGCACAGTTAGGCAAGCCTTAAAACATTCCCTCGGAGGGTCCCAGTATCCTAAACACGAAGAATGAAGAAAGAGAGGAATACACAGTACAAGGATTTACCCCCAAGATGCATTGAGTGTATCAGCTGGTGTTGGCCTTGAACCAGCAGCCTGGCTCCCTACCCAATCCCTTCCCTGAGCTGTTTTGCTTCTCAAGATCCTCCAAGCAGATGCTGCCCCTACTCCCAAAGATGAAAACCTACAAGAGAAAGGTTTCCTGTGCTTTCAGCTCTCAGTGCTGACCTTTTCAGCCTCATACCCCCTAGCCCTGCTTTTAGTCTAGACAGTTCAGGAATGGGGGGTGGGGGTGGGGGGTGAAGGGGAGCTGTAAACTTGGGTGTTAGTTGATGTGGGCTCTGGGGACGCCGAGCAAATTGGAAGAAGGTGAGCCAGGACTAAGGAGAACCGTGAGGTGCCATTGTGACTGCCCTTCCCATGCAGAGAGAGCTGACCTCAGTTGGCCTGTCAGGGCTCTCCAATAGGGAAGCAGGAAGTAGCATTTGCATCTAAATTGCTGTGACACCCCCCACCCCCGCAAAAAAAAAAAAAAAAAATCAGAGCCCTACTTCTAGGTTCCTGAGCACCTGCCATCCGCATCTGTGTTAGGGCTTGGTGGCCTAGGCTTTTTTTTTAAAAAAAATCAGGTACCTCCCTTTAAACGTGTGGACGGAGCACTTCTATAGCGTTTTCTGTTGACTATTGCTTTGCCCTGTAGTTCAAGCCAGTTCTATATAAAGTAAGAGGTATTGAATTTCGCTCAGTTTCATCTTAGGCTTATCTTCCCCCTTATCTGTCTGTCTGTCTCTGAACTTTCAGGAGGTAGTCGGCATGTAAGCGGTGCGCCTTCAGCCTCTTCAGGTGTTAATGGTTTACTCAGCCTCTTCTGGTGGTAATGGTAACTGGCAGTCAACAGAGGTTTTAACCGAGAAGGGGAAGAAGGAAAACAAATTTGAGTCAATATCTATGACAAATGTTCTTGAGTGCAGGCTCTGTAGAATGCCCAAGGAGACAGTGGCTCTCCCTTCTGAGGTTTGCAGTCCTAAAATGGAGGTGCTTTCTGAGGCAGCTGGGTGCCATTTCACCTAGTAACCCACGCCTGCAACTTGCAATCTTGTTCTCCTGAAGTACAGTTCAGTCTCCTCCTAGGGATTGGTTTGTTTACTGTACAAAGTAATAGGGCGAACAGTTTGCTAAAACTAACAATTTGTTTTTGGTTGAGGTTTCTGGAAGCAGACCCTGAGATGAGGGTTTCTAGGCAAGCGATTCAGTAGCAGAGCCCTTTGGGAAGGAACCATTAAGACATTGGGGTACTAGACAGCTCAGGGGAGGAAAAGCATGATGGGAAATCTCAGGCTGAAGTTTTAGAATATACACATCAGTCACTGAATTTGCGGGCAATTATGAAATCTGCTTTGCTTAGCCTGGGTCACCTCAACAGAGACAAGAGGCTAGGCTTCCATCACACGGCACCATGGTCTGGCTATGATTCTTAATCCAGCCAGGTGAGAATAAGACCATTACCATAATTCGAATTTGAGCCAAATTTGAAGCAAGCTTTATTAAATACAGGCCAGAATGATGGGCACTTGCCAGATCCATCCCATTCCCAGAGAATGGCCTCAAATTATATAAGCCAGGTGTTTATAAAGGGGACACCCACAGGGTATGTATTCTCCACCTGCATCCAATCCGGGCAAGTATGTATCCTGACATAGTTCCTGTCTACATACTACCTACCCTCCTGCCCACTGTGATCAAGCACATCCTGTGCAGTTGGGGCAACCAACCTTGTTTACAGAAGTGAAGACATGCGGCTTGTTATCTTAGCTGAACCACAGCCATTCTAGAACCTTATCTGTCCTTGGGCAAGTGGGGCTTACAGATTAGAGGCATTTTTGTTTTATAGATCTCTTCAGCACAGTACTGTAAACTTAAAGCATAACTGTAGTCATCATGTGACATCTGCTAGCAATGCAGAGCCCCAGGTGTTTCCTGCATTGGGCACTCCCAGCCCACACAAGCCTGACACCTTAGGGCCAGTTACTTCAGAAGGTTTCAGAAAGGAGCTAGCATCAATGATTGACAGATCTTGCCATGACAACTCTACTATACAGTTCTACTTCTGGTTTTGGAGAGTGATGGTTCCTAAGTACAAGAGATCAATGAAGAGGTCCTGCACGCACTGATTCATTTACCTCATGAACATTAAGTGTGCTCAAAATGCTGGGGTACATTTAGAATGTGTATATAGGAGTAAGTGTTAGATAACAGTGCAGTCTGTTAT
Organism: Montemys delectorum; assembly: GCA_019843815.1. NCBI lineage: Eukaryota > Metazoa > Chordata > Mammalia > Rodentia > Muridae > Montemys > Montemys delectorum. Next base: position 15,367 of record JADRCD010190320.1, read on the forward strand.
GTACATAAGCTGACTCAGAGGATAAAAGAGCTTGCTGCCAAGCCAGAGAAATTGAGTTCACTCCCAGCACCTATCTGGCAGAAGGAGAGACCTGACTCCTGCAAGATGGCCTGTGTGTGTGTTGTGGGTGGGGGTGGTGGAATGGTCTGTTCAGGCAACCTGGTCCTGGTTGAGGAACAGGTCTGGAACCCGAGAGATCCCGTGGGCGATAATTTCTGCTTGCATGGGACCGAAGGTGTTCTGCCATGCCTCCTGGGTCCCTGGCTCCTGTTTCAGTCCCAACCCCCACAGCTGCCCGCGCAGGAGAGGTGTGTGCTATCCCGTGGACAATGCCCCAAGCTCCCATCATTCTAGCTGGACCGAACCCCAGTCATCTGACCACAGACAGGTATGCCCCACCCCACAGACAGGTAGCCCAGCCCCACCATAAAAGGGGTGGTTTGCCCTTGCTCTCGTCCTCTCTTTCCCTTTTCTCCTCTTCTTCTCCCTTTACCTCTTTCTCTCTCTTCTTCTCCTCTTCTCTCCTTCTTCTCCTTTCTCTCTCTCCATGTGATCATGGCTGGCCTCTTTTCTCTTTTTTCTATAATAAAACTATAGACTATGCCTTGTCTTTAGTAAAACTAAAATATTATGACTATGCCTTGTCTCCTTTTAACTAACGCATCCTGCAGCCCCAGCATCTACAGCAGCGAGACCTGAACCAGTGACTCTCCTGCCCTGCACTAGCACAGGACAGCGGGCTGCCCCTTCTTTCCCCACCCTCTTCTCCCCTCGTTCTCAGCCTCTCCTCGACATCCAGCGTTGCCTGCGATGTCCAGAGGTAGGACCCTACATCCCTGGCTTTCGGGAGGCTAAAGGACCTCTTGCAACTGTCTCGTTATCTCTGCATACCATCCCCCCTTAAGGACTGGGACCCAGACACCTTCCCCCCTCACCCCGGGAGCAGAGTGTACAGACAGACACCTATACTTACACTGCCCAGAGCACAGAAAATCTTGCCAGGTATAGGTCCTTCTACCTTCCCCTCTTTTGTGGGCAGGTGCCCTGGGGCAATGGCCGAAGCAGAGAGCTCGCTGTTCCCAACGCGCGCGCGCGCGCGCGCGCGCGCGCGCGCGTGTGTGTGTGTGTGTGTGTGTGTGTGTGTGTGTGTGTGTGTGTGTATTTAATGGATATTTTTCAGACAATATATTGTCTGTCCCCCCTCTCCTAACTCCTCCCATAATCTCCACACCTCCTTACCTACTCAACTTTCTTTTTTCTCTCCCTTTTAAAAAGAAACAAAAAACAAAAAAGTGCAAGCAACAAGAGCAAAATAAAACAACCCCCCGCCCCCAAGAAACAAATAACATTCTCCCACAAAAAACAAAATAAAAAAACAAACAGGCAAAAGACCAATAAGACAAAAATGCCAAAACAAAGCAAAATGAAACAAAATGTATACAAAAATACAGATGAGGGTTATTTTCTGCTGGCCAACAACTCCTGGACACACACACACACACACACACACACACACACACACACACACACACACACACACACACACACACA
>JADRCD010190320.1:28669-39260 GCA_019843815.1 Montemys delectorum
AAAAAAAAAAAAAAAAAAAAAAAAAAAAAAACAAAAAAAAACAAAAAGAAAAGAAAAGAGAAAAGAAGACATGAGTGGAGAGATGGATTAACTGGAGCTTCGTATGTGTAGAGATGTTGGAGGCAGAAGAGTCATGTAAATAGATGAAGAAATATCAAGAGAATGGAGATGTTTGAGATCAACAGGGAGTAAGGCGGGAGCCACTTAGAAAGCGCTGAAATGTGGGAAGCAGTTTGTCACAGGGCTCAGTCACGAGGCTGAAAGGGTAGGGTGAGAAGAAACTGAAGAAGTCAGAGCTGTGTAGTTCCCAAGAGATGGATGTCCACCAACTGAGCCTTTCTCTTTGGGAATCAGACCTGGGTTCCCTCCAGTGTGTTTTCAGCTGGGTTGTTGGGTGAACCAGCCTGGATTGTACCTACTAGATGTTCCTCTTCTAAACTCTGAAGTGGAGCAAAAGCAGACACTGGGCTGACAGGCAGGACAGCAGTGGTGTTCAGTTTAGTTTCCAGGGCAACCGGGACTCCAGTCCCATGGCAAGCACCCAGTGTCCAGTGCTGACTGTGCACATTTGCTGGCGGCTGGGTTGATGCCCAGGAGAGATGGCTGCAGCATCTTCCCTGGCCCAGCTCTGCTCTGATTTGAGGCTTTGTTTCTGATGGAGCCTCTAATTCTGGCTCCACAGCATCCTGGAATCTACAAACTACAAATGCTATTTTATATCTTCCTTTTCTAAAAAAAAAAAAAAAAAAAAAAAAAATGTGGAGGTTTCTGTTCCTTGTAGTTCAGAGAATAAATGAGAACCTTTATGGCCCAGCTTCAGAAAGCCACAAAGAATGGTTTTCAACCTGAATTAAAATTTCAGGCTGGGCTATGAGGCTCATGCAGGGAGGTCTGTATGGTCAGGGCACTGAGAGCCCTGGTGTGTTGATTTAAGTGACAAGAGAAATAAAAAAAATTGTATTGTGGAGTGAGTCCCCAGAAAGCACCAACCAGCTGCTGTTGTCTGTGTGTCTCCTACAACTATCTTTCGATGGAAAGTAATATTGCTACATAACTGACATTCCAGTCAACGACACACCATGTACTGTGGAAGGTGTGTACTAGGCTAGTCCAGCTAGATTGAACCCAGGAATTCCTGTGAGCTAGGCAAGCATTCTATCACTGAGCTGTGTTCCTATAGCCCCAGCTGGACTTGAATAAGTAAGTATGCTCTATAAGGTACCCACAATGCCAAAACTACTGGTGCACTTCTCAGAGTTCATCCCAGCCAATAAGCAATGCATGGTTTTGTGGTTATTCTTATTTTTCTGTCAGGGAAAACTGAGATATAGGAAATGAGCAATTGCCCAAATTATAAACACCAGAACCTCAATTGTAAGCAAGAACCGACTCTAATTATTGCTCCACGAGACTGTCTTTCAGTGGTCCGGCCTGCAGTTCTCTGTGGAACACCTTCTGTGTGTCTAGAGTGACCACTGCCTCTGTGGAGGTTACCATGTGATGTCAGAAGTACAAGTTACAGAATGTGAAAGAGCTGTGAGGTGGGGCCATGCATGAGGGACAACTGCCAAGGCCCTCTGTGTGCAGAGTGGGGATGCTTTTTCCTCTGAGAGGTGTCTGTTAAGCTAAGGTTCCAGAACTGGGCAGGGGAAGCCAGGTTGGCTAGGGAAGGGAAGAGAGCTACCCTGGTTGGGAGAACCAAACACAGGACCACACACTCAGTGCTCAGTTTGCCTCCTCAGAATCCTGTCAGTGTGGCATCTTGTCATTGGCCATCTGCTCTATTAAATACAAACAAAACATCATTCAAGGACAGAATGCAGGGTTCGAACATCATGGTGAAAACAGTCAACCAGCCAGCTTGTGCTTAGAGACAGGTGGTCCTGGAGTCACCCATCTCCTTATGGCCAGCCTTTCCCGGTCTTAGGAAATAAGCTCCCTCCTGGTTTCTGGATGGAGACCTGAGAAAGAGTGCCAAGGGCTGTTGGGCTTGTCTCCAGCTGTGATGACAGGTGGACCACCAGGCAGTGAGGGCAGAGAAGGCCATGCAGCACATGTGAAGTGAAGCTTGCTGCTCATATTTGCATGGGCTTACCTCTCAGTCAATCCAGGCTCTGGGATTTTGTGTCCTAGGACCCTGTCCTTTTTCTTCTTTCTCTGTCTCTTTGGGGTTCCCCCCCCCCCAAGGAAAAAGCATCAGAATGATGTTGGAAATTTTATTCCTAGATATATATGTGTAATATATATATATATATATATATATATATATATAATCAAAACTGAAGTAAAAATACAAATATAAGACATTATTGGATGCTTTGGTGTATGGTTTTGCTTTCTTCAGCCCTCCCAGAAAAGGTCTCATTTAACCAGATTGGCCTCAGACTCACTGTGTAGCCAAGGACAACCTTGAATTTCTAGCTCTCCTGTTTCTACTTCCTGATTCCAGGTATTTTAGGCAAACACCACCATGCCCGGTTTATATGGTACTAGGGGTTGAACCCAGGGCCTTGTGCATGCTGCGCAATCTTTCTACTAAGTGGAGTACATCCCTTCCCCCAATAGGACATTTTATAAAGCAAACCTTTTTGAAACATCAGTTCAATCCCACGAGTCTGTGAAGGACAAGCTATAGCGTCCCTCTGAGAAGTTTTCCTTGACCATGCCAAAAAGAAGTGAGCCTCATCGCCTGTACCTCTAACAACCTTCGTGCAATCTTTGCCAGGGGATGGAGGGGGGTGGGCAGAATACATCGTCTCTGCAAAGTCAACACCCAAGCTCAAGTCTCCCACCTCACTGTCGACCAGTGGGTCTCAATCTTCCTGATGCTTGACCCTTGAATACTCTCATGTTGCAGTGACCCCCAACTACGAAATTATTTTATTGCTACCTTATATTGTATTGCTACCCTATAACTGTAATCTGGCAACTCTGATGAATTTTAATATAAATATCTGATAAGTAGAATATCTGGTATGTGACCCCCAAAGGGGTCCAGACCCACAGGTTGAGAAATGCTGTGGTGTATGCATGGATGAGGACCACACATACACCTAGGGCACACGAGTGGCGGATGTGTTTGTGCAAAGGAGGTACTTTCTGAACACATCTGAAAACAGCGACACCTGAACATCATTTTTTTATTGCTAGGAGAAGACCAAATTGACAGGACATGGTGACTATGAGGCACTGAACTGTGTCTCTCTTCCTCAAAATGCCTGGTTAATGACTCAAAACGTCGCACCTCTGAGTAGGACTGTATTTGGACAAAGGGGCTTTAAATAGGTAATGAGCACTGGATGAGGTCCTAGGCAGGCCCCCTAATCTAACGTAAGTAGTGGTCTTTTCAGGCAAGGATGTGGCTGGGATGTGTCTCAGTGGGTAGAGTGTGTGTCTAGCATGCACAAAGCCCTGGTGTTGATCCTCAGAACAGCATAAAGTGGGTACACGCCTGTAATCCTGGTACTCTGGAGGTGGAGGCAGGGGGATCACAAGCTCAAGGTCCTCCTTGTCTACTAGTGGATTCGAGGCCAGCTGAGAATATATGAGACAGTCTCAAAAAAAAAAAAAAAAGTTATGCCGTAGACAGAGTAAGACCATGGGACTACAAGGGATAAAGGAAGAGTCATTTACAGACCAAGGACGGGCACCTCAGAAGCCAACCTTGCCCAGTCTTTAATCTGGGAGTTCCTGCTTCCAGCATCTGGAGAAAAGAAGTCTGCTATTAGCTATCCTGATTATGTCGGGGTTGTGACAGCCCAGTGGATTAACAGTCCACTAAGGTCACGTACTGATTAGAATAACCAAGGAAGAGTGCGGAGCCCTGTAGGGAAGCCTCAGTTAAACTGGGTAATGTGGACTAGAACATGTAGGTTCACACACTAGTCCAGTTTACTGAGAGATTCCAGACAGGGCGCTTAACCCCGTGAGGCTTAATTTTCTCATTAGGAACACATGGAAAATGTTGTATATAACTTGCAGGTTTACGGAGAGAACAAACGAGACTCTACATGTTCACCCTTCTCCCTTTCTGAAGATCACCTCCCATCCCCTAACCTCACTCCCCCCACCCCCACGCCTCACTCAAAGATCCTAACAGAATGGAGGGAAGGAAGGCAGTCCAATTCCCTACCTAGGGCCTCAGGTCTTCCTGTTGTATTTTTAAAGAGGAACTATAAGCCAGCAATTTTGTTGCTGTTGTTTGTTTTTGTTTTCTTTGCTTTTCCCGAGGTCACTGAGCTTCATTTGTGAGTTAACAGACAGAGCAAGATGTGTATTTCCCAGTTGCCGTCAAAACAATCAGTTGTCATAAATTACCACAACCAATCGTCTTCCCGAGGTTGGCCCTTTGCCACAGGGAATGAGAAACCAATATCCTTAGGATACTCATCACACAGAAACGATAGCAATGGTAAGGGCAGTATCCACACCCTGGTATGCTTGGTTGTAAACTCTGGGGTCACTTGTGATCACCCCTTGAGCTGTCCACTTAAGCTGTTTGTGGTAAAGCTGCTTGCCCAGTGTAAAGTGCACCCCGGAGCAGCAGCTCTTACAATGCCTGTAGTAAGGCATCCTGCAGTCTCTTGGGGGTGCTGGGGTTCAGAGACCCAGGGTGACCAGTGCAGCTAAGCTGGCCAGGGTCTGAGCCCTTTCTGCTCAGTGAGGGAATGGTTAGGCTTTGAGATTCGGGAGGATGGAAAAGGGAAGAGACAAAGATGCTGCCAATGGTTAGTAGGGCTGTGGTGTGAAGGGGCTTTCTGGAGCAGCTGTTGTTTCTGTTTCCACGGCAACCAGCAGAGAAATAGACGCACCCAGTGCAGGTGCACAAGAGTTGAACGCAGGCGGGTTTCCTCCAAACAGCCCTGGCGAGCCAGAGTTGGTGACCTCGGGCTCCTCCCAGGATACAAGCTGAAAGTTTCAATGTGTGCACATGGATGTGCAGAAACTCTGAATTCCACGGGCTTTGATTACAGGAGCTGTGACAGTGCCCCAGGAGTGCCTTCCCTGTTGGCTCAGCTAAGCGGAGCCCAGCTCGGAGAGACCTCCAGGGTCTGTGGCCTGGCTTTGCTCAACCTTCCAGCCTCTGGTAGCTACATCTCTAAGTCCACTGTTGCTGGACCAGACCTGGGACTCACAACTCCCTTCACAGCTCTGATGAGAAGGCCATCAACAGTGACTATCTCAGGGCTCCTCATCTTGGTGCTTGTCCTTACCAAGCAACCCTGCTAAGCCCATACCTAGGCTCTCCCTCTGCAAGAGCCCTGCCTCTGGCAGACACAGGTTCAGAACTCAATCCCCGCCACGGTGACTTTCTTACCTGCCTTTTTCTCACTGCTCCTGCAACCAAGACCTAACGTATGCAGCAAGTCTCACCCCAGGGACCTTGCATGTGCCTAATTCTCTGCCTGGGTTGTTTTTCCTCTGTGTCTGAGACCTTTTGTCTCCTTGGCGATCCGTCCCATTGGTGAGGATTTTCCTGACTGGATGTGAGAAATGTCATTCTCGTTCCCCATCTCCAGTACTTTCTAGCACCCTAATTTTTCTTAATGTCTTACATAATGATAATGATGATTATGATGATGATATACAAACACACATGCACATGCACATACACATACATAATCATTTCAAAATATCAGCTCCAGAAGCCAGGGAATTTGGTTTCCTCTTGAAGCCCCAGTATCTAAAACTGCTTGTCCTATAACAATGAGCACTAAACAGATGTAAGTTGAATACATGACTGACTGAACAGAATGGGAGAAAAGGTGTATGCACATATCTGCGTTAAGGGGATATTTTCATATATTTAGTCATTTGTACACCTGGCTGTCTCTTTGCGCGCTTTTGGTCTGTTTCTGACATGAGCCATTTCTGCGGTGCCTCTATCCAACCACATCCCTGCAGCACCGGGATGGATACCTGCCTTGGTCCTGACCATTGGAGATGATAGAACTCTCTTGGGGCATTGACTTGGGTACAAGGGTTGGTATGGGGGAGTCTGTGGAAGCTTTTTCTGAGGGAGCCTGTCATTGACATCTTGCCCTTCCTGAAGGCTGTGTTTATATTTACTGAGTGTGGGTGATGGAGGCAGGGTGTGGTAGAAACAGCAGCTCTGGAGATGGGAGAATGGACAGGAAGTGATCAGAATCATTATCTGTGGGTCTGGTGTTCCTAGAGGCACGTGAGAGGCACCCTGGGAAGGGAAGCACTTTCAGGCATGACACACTCACGTGGCCTGCCAGATGATAGTTGTCTCCGGTGACACTCTGTATTTTTCTTTAAAACACACTGTAGAGACAAGAGTTGCTTTTGACAAATGTGAGAAAACTGTGCATTGGGGGAGCAGGGAGAGGCTGCCAGGAGTCAAAAAGATGCAGTGTGAAATCTCCTCAGAGAACCCCCAAGAGTTGGCTGGCCACACAGGCCCAATGTGGACCCCCCCCCCCCAGAACACCTGACGGGACCCAGTGTCTCTGTGAAATGTGAAGAAGCTCCCACGCAACTAGGATGAGGCCGCTAAAAGGAAAGAGAAGGTTTGCACAGCTAACACAACACAGGGTGTGCCAAAACCATCCTGCCCTAATTCTCCTGTCAGCAGAGTCACTTTCCTGAAGAGCCAGTGACTCGTGACTCGTTTGCTCTGTGCCACATCCCCTCCACTGTGCACCCCCACCCTACTCAGGACCTCTGCCCACAGCACTTGTTTTCTGTATTTCTCTGGAAGGGAAGGGTATTCCCCAGGGCTTAGTATCTCAGAAATTCTGTTCAGAGCACAATGATCTGTACTCTGGGATGTTCACAAATGTCCTATGGCTGATCTCTCTCAGTGCAACAACACGGCAGCTGCTGGCCCTTAAAGGAGGAGACAGCCGTGGACTCTGAGAATCTCTATGTCTGAAGCTGATTTAAGAGCAAGGACGAAACAAACCTCATCTGATGTCTGTACCCCAGAGATTGTTCGACACCCTTCCTAGGGCAGGAAGAGCAGGCGACTGGGACACCGAACACTTGGCAAGCTGGTGGCCTCCCTGCTCTGGCATGCTTTGCTGGGGTTTTCATGAACAGAGAATGACCTTTGTAAAAACACAATGACCTTTGCGGAGATGGCCAAACCCTGGCAACCCTGAGCTCCTTTTGCTTCTCCCAACAGAACTGAACAAGCAGGAAGAAAAGCTTTAAAAAAAAAAAAAAGTCACCAAAGATTTTGGCCCAGTTTTAGAGCTCTCTCCCTGACCCCGAGAAGAAAGTAGGAGCGAATAGCAACAGGATATCAGATTGCAGCTTGCCTAACAGGTGCCTTGGTGGAGATGCGGCATGGGCAGCCTCTCTGGGGACAGACCTTCTGGGCTCTCTGGTCTGACACGTCCTGTGAAGAGACTCAAGGATTTGCAGATGAGAGACGAGAAAGAGTAAGTCATCTGGACCATTTTATGAAGTGAAAACTCTCTCCCTTTCAAAGTTCCTTCTACTGCACCCACTGAACTCTGATCTCCGGAGGTCATCTTCTGTCTTGTCTCCCTCATCTTGAAGGAACCTGTGGTTTCAAGCAGCCCCAAGCACAGGTTGTCTCTGATGAATAGAGTCCAAGTGAAGACTGGGGCTTAGCCAGACATGGTCTGACTCTTCTCTGCCTCTCAACCTTGACAATGGCTCCCCATCTGAAAGTTTCAGTTCCTTGATGTTGAGGAGAGAGGGGTGTGTGTATGGGGTGGGGGGTGGAGTGGTTTATACCACACAGGGCGATAATGCTTTCCCTCTAGAGCTGTAGACCAGCTAACAAAAACTCAGTGCTAAACATGGAAAGTTTCGCTTCCAGTTGTTGGTCAGGGAAGCCCAAGAGACATCCAAACAGTATAAAGTGTTGTCATGGTCCTCGGCACCTCCTAGAACCTGAAGGTAAGACCCATGGTTGAAGATACTGCCTGTTCAGACACAGGGCTTGGAGGGTTCAAGATGGAACCGAGCCGGAAGCCTCCTCCCTAAGAACTAGCTCCCAAAGCATCGAAGGGTGCTCTGCAAGCTACCAGGAAAGAGAAAGGATAAAAGGTCCTATCCAGCTTGAAGGCCCACAAACCACAACAATGACCGGCCCAACGAGAACCTTAATAGTGGCAATGGTGCCACTTGTTGCTCCGGGGTAACTGACAGTTCTCTCATTGGGCTTAAGGCCTGCTCAACAGGATGGAACTCATGCCTGGTACAGTAAACTTAGCCAAATATCCATAGCTAGAGAGGCCACTGACCCCAGAGGAGAACCTGCTGCCCCTATTTTTGAAAACCAATATAATTTCTTAGTTGGGGTTTCAATTGCTGTGACCATGACAACTCTTATAAGGAAAGCATTTCATTGGAGCTGGCTTATAGTTCAGAAGTTTAGTCCATTATCTTCACGGCAGGAAGCGTGGTGGTATGCAGACAGACATGGGGCTGGAGTTCTACATCTGGATCTGTAGTCAGCAGGATGAGACACACTGGGCTTGAGCATCTGAGGTCTCAAAGCTCACCTCCAATGACACACTTCCTCCAACAAGACCACACCTACTCCAAAAAGGCCTCACCTCCCAAAAGTGCTACTTTCTATGAGGCTATGAGGCTATTTTCATTCAAACTGCCACAATTTCTAACTGTATTTTAAATACATCTGCTGATATCCACACATAAGTATAGCTCCCAGGCCTTACCAAATAAGTTTATTTTTGTAAGAGATGGAAAACGATTACAGAGATCTACAACAGGTCCAAATGCAGGGAATACGTTACCATGGGGTACCCTGCTCTAATTGCTACATTTACTGTGCAACCCCTGTACCTAAGGCTCAGGGAACATCGAGAAAGAGGGGACAGAGCAATTGTAAGAGCCAGCAGGAGTTATCTGCCGCTAGATAACGTCTTCTAGACATGACCAGGAAGCCACGTCTCTGGTTACCTAACCAAGACCTGCCTCGAAGCCTCAATAGAAACTGAAGAAAAACACCTGGGAAGTTATATGCTTGATTGAACAGCTGGCTGCATCTGGTTCAGATTCAGAAGGTTGGGTGAGTGTGCAGCAGACGGCCCAGTGATCCAGGGCCCCAGACTCCTTAATTTCCTTCTCATCTCCAAAGCCGAGTCATTTGCTGATGCTAACACTGATAACTTCTCGCTCTCGTAACAAGGGAAGACGTGTGTCATAGACCCGAGGATTTTATTTTGCTCTTGTAGTTTCAATATTGAGAATATTAGTGAAGGAAATCTTCAGCCCCTTTTATGATTCGAATGAGAACCTGCAGAAAAAATGTATTCCTGATTACAGTTTCACACACTTTGTTTTTCCAGAACTAATGGTTTGTTTTAAGAGATGAACATGGGGAATGAAGTTGCTCCTGTCTCTGTGCTGGTGGCCCAAAAATTAGAGGCAGTTTGACTGTTATTCCCTAGTGAGTTTGCCAGACTCCATGCTGTGTATTTTTGTAAATTAAGCCTTACCTGTCTGGGTGTTTCTTGTTTATATTCCCATTTCGATTTACTTTTCTTTCCCTATTAGTTAAAGCATTTTAAAATATAAATAACTTCTAAAAATATGTTTATAGTCAGAATTCAAAAGGCTTTTAGGCTTGCCTATAAACTATCTAACTCACCTCTCTGGGGATAGCTGGTGTCAGTGGCTTGAGTCTCTCTCTAGAGATGGTCTCTGAGAATGTAAATATCTGTGTGCATATGTGAGTTCCATTTAGGCATGGCAGCATGCAATACGGGTTTGTAAGAAGTTTGCTGCCCCTCTGAAGTTGCGGGATATACGTGGGAAGTATTCCAGTTTCTGCTCTTTGATAGCTTAAAATTCAATTTCTTTACTTTGAATGAGTTATCTGGTAGAGAGTTTAGCTGCTCTTGTCAGTTTTCCCAATAAAAGATTGAACTAATTAGAGAATTCAACATGCCCCTCCTTTCTCCTGGCCTAGGTGGATCCCAGTACCTGTCTCAGAAGCACCTTGGGCTTCCTCTCCCTCCCTGGCGTGGTCCTTCAGATCTTCCACCCACTCACACGGGCTTTCTTAACTTCTTGTAGGCTCTGAGGAGGGGGGAGCTGGGATTTCTTGTGCCTACAGCTTTCTATCCTTGGGGTATCAGAGTCTCTTTATCTACAGAAGTAGAGATCTAGGAGTGTTTGAATCCCTTTCTCCTCCTCTTTCTTCCATAGGTAGTGACAGGAAGCGGACAGGACTCACACATGGGGGCCAGGCCCAGTCTGGAACTCTACCTAAAATCCCACTCTTGCTTATTTCTTCTGCTTGGGCTCCATTCCCTTGCCTCATCTCAAATTCTCTGAGCACATTTACTGAACATTACAGAATCACCACAAATAAATCCTCATTTCAGGGTCTACCAGAAACCAGATAGGACAGCAGATGTCCCCATCCTGGCCTCTGGAGGGAAGCCGCTGAGAAGGGTGACTCAGCTCTCACTCCTGGTCTCCTGCCTGACTCTCAGCTCTCATCCTTGCTCTCCTGCCTGGATCTCACCCCTGCTCTCCTGCCTGGCTCTCAGCTCTCACCCCTGCTCTTCTGCTTGGACCTCAGCTCTCACCCCTCCTCCCCTGTCTGCCTGCCTCTCAG